>PVJX010011020.1:44505-55022 GCA_004027295.1 Dolichotis patagonum | reverse complement strand
ACAATTCCTCCCCTTTCACTCCCATGGGGTGCACTGCTTGTTTTGGGTCCCACTGCCTCCCTATATAGAGCAGCTCAATGGACCCTATCTCCTGACCTACTCTGCCTGTGTTTCTCTCTGTTAGTATTTCAAGGCCCTCTATACTAGAGATTATAGCCAATCTTCTCTGCCTCATTTCTGCTATTCTATTTTTATGCCACTGATAGTCTATTTTTCTCTTCCACTTCACTGTCTGCCTCGTTCACTGAGGCCTCTCTGCCACTGTTCCTGAAATGCTTGTATTCTTGTTCTCTCTCCCTAGAATGTCCTTCAGTATTTTTTGTAGGGTTGGACTGGTGGTCACAAATTCTCCTAGCTTCTCTTTGTCATGGAAGCATCTTGTTTCTCCATTAATATCTAGAGAGAATTTTGCAGGATACATCAATCTGGGCTGGAGAGTGTTCTCCTTCAGCGCTTGAATTACATTACTCCAAGCTTTTCTTGACCTGATGGTCTGTATCGAGAAGTCTGCCGTGATTTTGATGGGTTTTCCTTTATAGGTGATCTGTTTCTTTTCTCTGATGGCTTTTAATATTCTGTTCTTATATTGAATTTCTGGGATCTTGATTATTATGTGTCTGGGTATAGCTCTGTTTGGGTTGTAGGTGGCTGGAATTCTGTATTTGCATGAATTTTCAAAGGACTATTTATTGCTTGAGATTCGGTTTCTGTCACAAACTGAGTCATAACAGCTTGATTTAGTTTTACCTTCCACCCACTTTGATTTTCTTTCTGAGGATCCTTCTGCTAGAAAATTAGATTGTTGACAAGAGAAAACTTTGAAGTTCTAGTTTGGAAGCAAAACCAGGTCTATAGCTATCACTTATAGACACGTTTCACTCCGGAAAAAGGACACAAAGAAAAACCACTGCGAAAAGAACGCAAAGAAATGCTAGAGGATCAGACGAGCTAGTGGGCGGGGCTTACCACAGACCAGGGAGGCGGGGCCACCCTCTTGTCCGGGTTGCAAGGCGGCCACCCCGCAGCCCTGACCGGCTACAATTGGGCAAGGCTGTGAGTGACGTAATAACCATGCGTTCACGGATTCTGACGGTCGCTGGCGCTTTTGCGCACGGGAGCTGGTTCTAGCTGCCGCCGCGCGGAATTGTGGGGGTTGTGTCTGCCCCCTCGGCTGTATTGCGAGAAGCCGAAGGTAGGGGCTGTGAGGGCCGCCCGGCCCTGGAGCTGGGCGGGGGTATAAGGGAGCTGCGCTGGCCTCCTCCCTCCAGCGGCCTCGGTGCCTTTCCTGCAGTGTTCTGGGGTCCCAACATATCCCACTGTACTGTCTCAACAGCGAGACGCCCACTCAAGTGGCCTCTAGATTGTCAGTGCAAGGGCCGTGTTCTCTGCCCATCCCCGTCAAAACGTCTCCAGTAATCCTTTTAACCCATCAGATGCGGCAGTGGGAGTCCGAGACTGGCTGTTGTAGTACCCTCTTAGTTAGTCTGTCCTCGGCTGTTGTAGTTTCCGTACCTGTTCTCTTTCTGTTTTTTGTATCTTGTCCAAAGGAGTGGATCCGGTGTTTATCTCAGAGACTCCTTCAGTGTTGACATTTTGGTTCTTGGACAAGGCTTCTGATTCTTCATCATATGTATGAAATTGCTCCCTACTCTCCCATTGTGCGTTTCCCACTGTCCTGGCAGATGGTAGACTTGGCCCTAGCGTAGACTTTACAGGCTTCGGTGTGTCTTCAGTCGCCTAGGGTATTTGTGCATATTCCTAGGCTTTATCTTACAGAAACTTCTGATAAGGTGGTGCATGGGCACGTGCAGTCCGCAGCCCAGATGGTTCACATTCAGGTGATTCTGGAATCCTTGATTTTAAGAATCTGCTTCAAAAGGCAGGAGAAAATGGCTTGACATGAACCCCTGAAATGGGTCTCCATTGGAAAGGCCAGGAATTAGGAAACACCTAATATCCTAGGAGCCTGTGGGGCCTTTGCACTGTAGGAACTAAAGGACTGTTTAGTTTATATATATAGAGAGAGCTCATGTGCATATATGAAATCAGTTTTCTAATACACATTTTAAAATAGTATTAGAAAAAAACCTAGTGGGCTTTCTCACCTCAATAAAACAAAGTATAAATTCCCCCCTGCAAATTGCTTTGAGGGCTGTTTCAAAAGAGTTGGATTAACCCAGACTAGATAGTTAAAACACACTGGCCATGTTTGCTAAGAGAAGAAACTGATGTTTATAAATAGTAACAATGTTCGTTTTGATAGGATTAAAGATTTATTTTTGGTGTGAGTTTTTTTTTTTTTCCTCATGGTACCACAAACTTCTGTGAAAAGTAGAGCCAGATTTGGGGATTGGATGAATTTTAATTTTAATGGAGCCCAGAATGTAATACTGGCATTGATGTCTGTGTAACATGAGTTGGAACATGGTCTGTGGTTTCAGTTGAGGACATGGCCCTTGGACTTTTAAGATGGTGCTGTCACACCAGATTTATATTGTCTTTCAGATGTTCAGTGGATTTAATCTGCTAATTAGTACATATGCTGTTCTGATGATTGGCAATAGAAAAGTCTGCCTCCATTTTACAATGATGGAAATGGAAAATATGTTACCAGGCATGTGGCTGGCTGGGAATGAAAAACTGGCTGATACTTTGATATTTTTTCTGCACCTCTTTCCTGTTGGTTTCTGAGATTATTTCTGATTTCATTTTTTTTTTCCAGAGCCTCATTCAATTGCTTTGTTGTTCCTACTTCAGAGAAATCTGGTGAGGGGCTTTTGGATTGTCCCACCTCATTGCCCCCATATTTGCCTTTGGTGAAGTGGATGTCTGAGGTTGCATTTTGCTTAAGTGGCTTTTCATTTTATTTTCTCTTTTTTTAGTTTAATTCCTTGGGTGATGCTTGTAAGTTGCCTATTGGGGGGGTTGCTTTATTGGTAGTATTTAGGATCCCTAGATGATTACTTCTCTGAGGTATCTTCCAAGTGTAGCTGGTTTTTGGGTTTTGAGTCTGTTGGAAGATCTTATCTCTTCAGTTTGTTGGAGATGAGAAGTTGGCCCTTAGTTAATCTCAGTCATGGATTATCAGGGCCAACACTGTAATGCCAATTTTGGCTGTAGTGGTACCAGTAGCATCAAAAACAGTCTAGAAAACAACAAATTGAGCTAATCCTTAATTTGCAAGTTTTAACCATATGAACTAGATTTGTGATTATATAGCAAAATATAAAACAAGCCAGATAACTATATGCAATATGTAAGTCTATAATGTGTCAGTTTTGCCCCTGGAGTTAAAATTTAAAATGGATTAAGGAGAAAATAGAGAAGTGGAAGAAGAGAAAGAGATTAGAAGTAAGATTGGGGGACAAAGGGGGATCGTGCCAACTTGGGGAACCTGGTACAGAGGACTGAAGGAAAAGAGGATTAAAGAGATAAAAGGAAGAACAGAACCAAACCACACCCACAAAGAGGTTAGGAACCATTTTCACACTCATATAAACAATGAAGGAGAAAGAAAAGAAACAAAAACAAAAATTAAAAAAACTGAAAAAGAAAAACAAATAGTCCACTTCCAGGATTCTCTTTGATATCACTAAGTAGACAACCTGTGGAGACAGAGTCCTGAATTGTGCTGATCTGTCCTACAAGCCAGCAGTTGCTTTGTGGCGGAATAGTGGATACCCTCAGCAGGCCTGCCTTGAGACCAGACTCATTGGGCTTGACACAGTCCAAGCAATTTCCATGGGTCGGCACCCAGCTGGGAGCTGCTGGAGGAAGCCAGCAGCAGTTCTGGGTTCTGGGCTTATCCGGCCTATCTCCAAAATGGCTCTCAGCTAATCTCTGTGTCTCTGCTGAAGGACTAAGTCCTCTGCTGCACTCACCACCAGCCAGTGCAGTCCTCCATGTCCACTGCTTCCCTCCACTGCTGCCTCTCTCTGCAGAGGCCTCCGGGGTCGCCAGCCATTACTGTGACCCTGTATCTACAGGTTCAAACGGCAACTCTTGCGCTGTGAGTCCTGTGTCAGGGTGTAGGTGTCAGGGTGTAGGTGCCGCCAGCTAGCGTCTTCTGCCTTGAAGTTTTTCCTTTTTACTTTCTCTGTGAGCTTCAATTCACAGTTCAGATTCTTCCTGGGTCCAGGGGACCCACTTCCTTCCTTCTTGTCTTCCTCACAATGCTCTATTCCAGTGTCTGGATGGTGACTGGCAGGGTGTTTCCTCTGTTGCTTACCACTCCGCCATCTTCCTGGAAGTCCTCTGCCAGTTTTGTGGAGTACACTTACTTTCCGGAGAGTTAATTTGACCATTCTTACATTGCTAGCTCTTGGCCATATGTTCCTAGGGATTTTTCTCTGGGGCCTCCACTGGTACCTAGATCATGTTCTGCAGCACAAACATCTCTAACTCCTGGATTTGGTGTCAGTTTGGAGACTTGTCCTTGTGAAGCTAATCTTTTCTCTTTCCGAGTGAGGATAAATACTTTATCCTTCTGAGTAGGCAGTAAGCTGTAAGCCTTAGTTTTCTACAATAGAGAATTTTGCATTTTAATTAAATGTGGTCCATAAAGAGGGAATATCCTACTTTTTTCTTTTCTTCATTTATATTCATCAAAGATTTTACTACTTAGTAGGGGAAGAGAAGAGCCTGTTGCCATTCAGATGAGACTGGGTAAATTCTTACCATCAATACCTGAGTTTTTCTTTGGGACAGAAGCTTATAAAAGATTCAAACTGGTCAGACACATGGAGAATCCTAGGACTATTCCTGACTTTTTGTTTTGTGGTTTTTTCTTTGTTTGTTTTGGGGGTTTTGTTTGCTTTTGCAGTACTGAGGTTGGAACTCAGGGCCTTGTACAAGGCCTTTACTAACTGAGCTACATCCCCAGCCTGTGAGGATTTTGTACCTGGAATTCTCACTTGTATGATTTGCTACCCTGGAGATAGGGAGCATCCAGTAGTGACATCTGTGTTTGGCCCAGATGTCTTATTTCCTTCAGGTTTTACTGAACAGCCTATATATAGGATATGCTTGTGCTGGCTGGCTAGCTGAGCCTAGCTTCATCTTGTTAATATTAACTTTAGATTCGGTGTTGAAAATGAAGTGGCATGATCAATGTGTGTGTAACATTGTGTGCCATGGCCTTGGAGGACAGATGCAGAGAGCTTTGAGTACAGGGCTGATAAGCAAATGGAAAATGCTGGTCTTATTGCAGGAATACTGCTGAAATGCTGTGAAACCTTCGTGACAATTCCTGTGTTTCTTGATGTCACCTTAGTTGTGAAATACAAATGTCTTTTTAGATCTCTCCCATGAGAAAGGTGAATAATCTTTCTAGTTTTCCCAGGATAGGAGATTTCCCAGATACGAGATTTTTAGTACCTAATCTAGCAAAGTCTAGGGCAAACTGGAACAAATTGATTATCCTGTGACCATATACTGTTAGCAAAGCTGCTATCCACATGCCACTAGTCAGCCTGTTGGTTTCATCTAATCAGGTGTTTTTCAACATTTTATTCATTATTAAATTTTGAGACCTTCCTATTGTGCATTTCCTTTGAAATTTAATTATTTTTGGCTTTTTGATACAGAGTTTTGATATGTAATTCAGACTGGTCTTGAACTCACTATGTAGTTCAGGCTGGCCATGAACTCAGAGTGATCTTCCTGCTTCAGCCTCCCAAGTGCTGGGATTACAGGCATGTACCACCATGCCTGAGTGCCCTATGGAATTTTTTTTTTCCCTATGGAATTTTAACACTACAGATATACTGTGTATCTGTGTATTGTGGCTCTTTGACCACAAAGCATTATAATATCAAAAATTTTTCTCCTTCAAAAATCAATTTTCACCTTCTTCATGGTGATATCCTGTCCTTTTTCTATATACTTATCATAGCCTATTTTCTATCTAGAAGATACAAGTGTCACCACAAACTTTCTTTTGGTTTTGTTTTTTTTTTGTTTTTGGTACCAGGGATTGAACTCACAACCTCACGCTTACCAGGCAGGTGCTTAAGCCACTGAGCTAAATCCCCAGCCCACAAACTTTCTTTTAAGCACATGTTTGCAGTATACATTATTTACATTTTTGTGGGGAGTTGGTAAATACAATATTAATTCCTTTTTCTATTCTCTGCCCTTCCTTTCCTCCTCCTCCTTCTCCTCCTGCTTCTATCTCTTGATCCCTTTCTTTCCTTTTTTATTTCTGGTTTTTGAGACAGGGTCTTGTTATGTAGTCCACACTGGCCTTGAACTCACTATGTAAACCAGGCTGGCCTCAAACTCTTGGTGATCTTTCTGCCCCTCCTGAGTAGTAGAATATAGGCGGGTGCCACCATGCCTCGCCAATTCCTTTCTTATTTGAGAAACATCTTTTCTCCTTCCTATTATCTTTTATTTTCCATTTATTTATATTTTAGGTTTCTCATATAAGAAAAACTGTGGAATACATAAGCTTGTATGTCTGATTTATAGGATGTCAAGGTGTATCCATTTTCTTACAAATGACCCAGTTTATTCTTCTTTATGGTAGGGTAATACTTCATTAAGTGTGAATACCACACTGTTTTTATCCATCATCTGTTGATGGACTTAGAGACTGTTTCCAAGATTTAGCTATTATGAATTGTGCTGCTATAAACATGGGGGCTGTTATGGATTAAGAACTGGTGGTCTACTTAATGCCAGCTAGATTACATCAGCATGGTGCTGCGTGTGGATGTTTCACCTGAGGGAAGTTGCCAGCATAAATAGGGATGTGGAGAAGGAGAAGCTAGGCGTTAGTGCATTGAAGCATTGTGGGTTCTCCTACATGTTGCTGTTTGAGCCCTTGGTTCTCCTGGAGAAGCTCTGGCCCTCATATCAAGCATTGCTTCCTGGCTCCGGAGGGGAAGACGTGTACTGCTTGGTCTCCAGGATGAACTCGTCACACTGGCTTCCTGGCATGTACTCGATTGTGCTTGTTGTGGGAGGAGCTCGGGGCCTCTATGTCGCTGAGGATGGCTGTGGTGCTTTTCAGGACAGCCCTGGTGTTTGTTGTGAGTGTGACTTCTCGGCTCCAGTGTAGAACCCTGAACCTATCAGCACAGCTCCTTCACCCTGCTGGCATAGACTTCCTAGTTTCCACCGCTGACCTTTGGGTCTTCCCAGCACGGATCCATAAAAGAGACTGGCATGAGTCCTTCTTGTGGGCTCTAGATCTCCAGTTGGACTCGTGAGAGGCATTGTCATGAGCTCTTGGTCTTTATCTGGGCTCATGTACATGGGACAATGTTGTGGGATTTAGGCCCTTGACTAAATATTCTATGTCTTTGGTGTTGTGAATAGATTTTCCTGCATTTTCTTATGTTAACTCTGGGTGACCATCATAAAAATAATATAAACTCCATGTCCTGATTCTAATTGTTCTCTGCACAACCCCTGACTACAACAGGGACACATGTATCACTGTAATGTGATGTCTTTAACACTTTTGGGTAAATACCTAGAAGGAAAATAGCTGAGTGAGATGAAATTTCTAGTTTTAGTTTTTTTGAGGAATCTCCATACTTATATCCATAGTTTGCATTCTCACCAACAGTGTAGAAGGGTTTCTTTTTCCTTGCAGCCTTGCCAGCATTTGTTATTTGATTTTTTAATTATGGCCATTCTTACTGGGATAATGTAGAATCTCACTATTTTAACTTGCATTTTTCTTATTGCCAGCAATGATGAATATTTTTTCATGTATTTATTGGTCATTGTTACTTTTTTCTGTGAAGTTTCTATTTTGCTTTCCTATTTTTTGAGGTCTTTTATTTTGGGGTGTCTACTTTTTTAGTTCTTTATATATTCTAGATACTAATCCTCTAATGTCTAGAGGACTGAGGAATAGCTGGTGAAAATTTTTTCCCAGTCTGTAGGTTGTCTTTACACTCTTGGTTCTTTTGCTGTGCAAAGCTTTGTAATTTGATGATTCTTGAACTATTTCCTGTGCATTTGTGGTTCTGTGTAGAAAGTCCTCTCCTGTCTACGGCCATACTACCCTGAATATGCCCAATCTCGTCTGATCTTGGAAGCTAAGCAGAGTCGGGCTTGGTTAGTAGCTGGATGGGAAAGTCCTCTCCTATGCCTGTTACTTCAAGAGTTTTACCTATTTTATCTTCCAGCAGATTGTTTCTGGTTTTTTTTTTTTTTTTTTAATATATACTGGAGTTCAGACTCATGACTTGGCATTGCCAGGCAGGCGTTGTGCTGTTGAACTGTATCCCCAGCCCAGGTTGTTTCTGTTTTAACATTTAGTATTGACCTGAGTGTTCCTGGAATGGATGTTAGAGTCTTTGGGTGGTGTTTGATGTTTAGCCCATGTCACATTTCAAGTCCACAAAGACACGGGGAGGGGTATGTTTTGAGATAGCTCGGACCCCGGAATGAAATCGAGAAAGCAAGAGAATTTGGGAGCAAAGGCTTTATTCCAGGCCTGGTGACCCAGTCTCACCAGGATCGAATTGAGACTGAGTATCGAACAGTCTACAAGCGGCATATTTAAAGCTCAAAACCACAAACCCCAAATTACAGGGAATGTTCCTTCCCCTATCTTGAAGAACACCTAGTGTTTTTTGGTGCTTTCTGTTAACCTTGGCCAATTTTAAAAATAGCATATTTTGAAATAGGGTTGCACAGTTTTGAGGTCAGCTTATCTCATATCACTGGGGTAGTCATTTTTTACACAAATGACGTGGGAACAGGAATTTACTATATATTTCCCGGAACACAGATGTTTAAAATAGCAATTTAGTTAGTAAGACGCACTATAGAACAGACATAGCGACACTTTGATTAATTTAGGATATAACAGTTTCAAAGGTCTCCTTGCTGGGTATGTTGTAACTGATTTCTTTTTTTTTCTTTTCTTTGGAACTGGGAATTGAACTCAGGACTTCGTGCTTCCAGACAGCTGATTCTTGTTCTCAATTATGCTTTTTAATTATCACTTTTATTATTATCACAGACAAGAGTATCACAGCAGTTGGTGAACTGATTTTTATATTTAGCCATAGAGTCTCTGCAAGTAGTTCTCCCCTTCTGTATTGTGAGGGTAAAGAGTTATCGAAACTATAAGAAGAATTTGATTTGTTCTGTGAGGAAGACTAATGCCAATGACTTTTTTTTCCTCTTCACTATGGGGGATTGAACTCAGGACCTTTGCACTGAGTTATATCCACATCCCTTTAAAAAAAAATGTTTTGTTTTGAGATAGAATCTGGCTAAGTAACTAAGTTTCCCAGGCTAGGCTCAAACTAGCACTCCTCTTGCCTCAGCTGCCCAGAGGCCAGTGAACTTTTGAATGGACATTTCTTTACCTCTGGGGATAGTCTCAAGCTTAAACTGCTTGTACCTTCTGTGAGGCTCCTAATGGTGCAGCAGCTGTCAGACCAAACTCTAAAAAACCTGGAAAGCATTAGTCTAGTGGAAGGAACATCAACTAGAACAATTGATATAAACCACATTGATCCATCATGCTTTGAGTTCAGTCTGAACTAGATACTGGAAGCTTCAGGGACTAGCACCTAAGAGCATATTTAAGGTTGATTTAGTGTTCTCCTCCTCTCTTGTCTTATACTCACCTATTAAAGCCTAAAATCGTGGTTATCTGGGCCTGGAAAAGATTATCAAAGATGTCTATGATCCTCCCAAATGTCAGAGTTGGTAAAGGTTCTTTTCTCAGAGATGGCTGTTTATGTTTCTTTTTGTTCATTTGTAGTGATAAGGATTGAACAGGAGAGTCTCCTATGTGCTGGATATTAACTGTACCACTGAGCTGCATCCCCAGCCCTGTTTATGCTTGCCTGCCTGCCTCCCTGCTTGTTTTTGTCTTTTTCTTTTTGTTCTTTTTTGGCAGTACTGGGGATTGAATCAAAGACCTTTGCACTGAACTGTATCTCTAGCCCTTTTAAAAAATTTTTAAATTTTGAGATAGAGTCTCATTAAGTTGATAAGTTGCCCAGGCTGGCTTGAATTTGTGGTCCTCCTGCCTCAGCCTCCCAGAATAATGGAATTATAGGCACGCACCAGATGCATGCCTGAATTGTTTATGGTTTATTGAGAGAAGAGTCAGAAGATAAGCCTCTGATGCCCAGTGCTTCAGTTTTGTATCTTGACTTTTTTTTTTAAATTTTGAGAGTAAGTCTTGATAAATTGTCCAGGTTACTCTCAAATTTATAATCCTCCTGCCTCAACCTCCTAAGTAGCTAGGATTAAAGGGAAGTGCTGCCATGAACAATTGATTTTTTTTCCCTGATGGCAAAATTGAGCCCCAGAGAAGAGATGTGGGCCACCTGCATTTTTTAGGGACCTCACATATTAGTGAGATTCCAGTGTTAGAACAGGCATATAAACCAGGGGTTCACAGAAGGTGGCAATAGAAGTTAGAATTGTAAAAGGAGGAAAATGCTTTTGCAGTTAAAAAATCTCCAGGAAAGGAGAAAGCCCTGCCTTCCCATTTTTTATTTTATTTTATTTTATTTTATTTTATTTTATTT
>PVJX010011020.1:0-44405 GCA_004027295.1 Dolichotis patagonum | reverse complement strand
GATTTTTCTTTTATGCCTGTTGAATTATCTTTTCTTTGCTATTTCTTAAAGAAGGAATGGGCTGCGCATGATGGCACACTCCTGTAATCACAGCACTCGGGAGGCTGAGGCAGGAGGATCATTGCAAGTTCGAGACCTGCCTGAGCTACAAAGTGAACTCAAGGCCAGCCTGAATTGCATAACGAGAGCATGTCTCAAAAAGACAAAACAAAAACAAAAACAAACGGAATGAATTTGAAATGTTCCCCTGTATTAGAAACAAAGAAATAGTGGTCAGGCCAGACAGCTATGTTTTTTTGTAAAGAATGGGGCTGCAGATCCCCCATGGGGAGCTTATCTGGTGATCCCAATAAACTTTGAATGCATCTTTAAAAAGAAGAGAGAGAAGCTGGTATGGTGGTGTATGTCTGTAATCCTAGAATTGTGGGAGGCTGAAGCAGAATGGTCATATGTTTGAACCCAGCTAGGCAGCTAGGGCAGTTTAGCTAGACTGTTTAAAAAAAAAAAAAAAGAAAGAAAGGCTGAGGATGTTAGTTCCATGAAAAGGCCTTGGATTCAATCCCTGGTAGTGGGGGAGTTGCATGGAGGAAAGGAGAGAATACATGTATACCAGAGCAATTTAAAAACACCTTGAGTGAGGCGTGGTGGCTCATGCCTGTAATCCCAGCACTCAGGAGGCTGAGGCAGGAAAATTGTTGCGAGTTCTGAGGCCAGCCTGGGCTACAAAGTGAGCTCAAGGTCATCCTGAACTGCATAGTGAGACCCTGTCTCAAAAAGACCAAACCAAACCACCGTGGTGGTGCATGTCTGTAATCATGGTACTCTGAAAGGCTGAGGCAGGAGGATCATAAGTTCAGCTCTTGTCTGGGCATGTTAGTGAGATGTTATTTCAAAAAATGGAAGGCTCTAGGGATGTGGCTCAGTGGCAAGGTGCCCATGCAAAACAAAAGAAAACAAAGCAAAAGTTAGACTCACTTAGGTTCATATCCTGCTTTCTACTTAACTAGCTGTAAAATTATAAATTATTTTCTTTAAGCTTTAACTTCATGATCTGTAGAATGGGAATAATAATTCCTGCTTTTGTTGCTATCTGGAGTATTTATTTATTTATTTGGTACCAGGAGTCAAACACATGACCTTGTGTTTGCCAGGCAGATGCTGTGCTGCTCAGCTATATTCCTGGCCCCTATCTTGAGAATTTAGAGAATATTTTTTAAAAAGAAAAAAAATTGGGGATCATATGTGAAAAATACTTGCTCTGGTATAGTGTAAATGCTTTGTATTATCCTCAGTAGTAACATGGAACTTTGCGGTCTCCTATCTGCTGTGCTTAGTTCTCTCCTTGCCTAGATTCTCCCTAATGGGGACCTGAGCCAGCAGGTTGCTTCCTGGGCATTGTCTGACATGGGATTTTAGTGGGTAGAGCTTTCTGGTCCAGAGCCTGTTTGTGATCCTCTGGACAGTGCATATTCTCATTCTCATTGTCTTTTTTTTTTTTTTTTTTTTTTGGGGTACTGGAGATCGAACTCATGACTTCATACTTGCCAGGCAAGTGCTTGTGCCACTGAACTAAATCCCCCACCCTCTCTCTCTGTTTTTTTAGACAGGGTCTCACTTTGTAGTACAGGTTGGCTTTGAACACACTATGAAGCCAGGCGGCCTTGAACTTACAACGATCCTCCTGCCTCAACCTCCAGAGTGCTGTTGGGTTTACAGGTGTGCGCTACCACTCTGGGCTCTCTCCTTGTCCCTTGCTTTCTCTTCTTCAGCCAGATGTGAAACAGCTAGTTACGGAAATTCTGACTTGTGTCTTTTCTGTGATTTATATACCCATTTCTGATCCTCAGGCAAGGTCAGGAAGGCATTCTCAAGTATACTGATTTGGGTTTTGTATTCAAGTTTACTGTTTCTCCCTTTAAAATTTTGTCCCCTAAAGGGAATAAATCGATAGTAAAATGAACCAAAACAAAAATGATAGGACAGGAAATTCACAATTGTTATTATACTGCATATTGTTATCCTCTAAATAGTTACTCAGATTACTGACCCCAGAGTCAATCAGACAACACAAATGTCAGATTGCTTCCCCACTTCAGTTATTATCATCGCAGCATCCTGTGTTATGTCCAATTGCTTATGGGGGGGAGGACAGAAGTGGCTTCCTTGCTGCTTCTCCATGGCTGGCAGGGTCACTGCATGTGCACAAGGGGCTGCATGGCATCCTTGCTGTTTCTCTTTGGCTGGCAGCACCTCCTCTGGCACACAGGGAGGCCGTATGGCTTCTTTGTTGCTTCTCCCAGGCTGACAGGTCCTCTTCTGGCTCACAGGGAGGTTCTCCCTTTAAAATTTGTAACCAAGCCAGGCCTGGTGGCACATCTCTGGAATCCCAGCATTCTGCTAGGCTGAGGCAGGAGGATTACAGGTTTGAGTCCAGTCTGGGCAATTTAGCCACTTAGCAAGATCCTGACTAAAAAAAAAAGAAAAGAAAAGAAAACCATTAAAAAGAGCTAGAGATGTATACTAGTCAAAGATCCTGAGTTGATTTCCCCATCCCCCTCACCAAAAAAAGATTTATAACTGGTTCAATGGGAATGGCAGTAAACAACCCCAAAGCCACTCTTATTATACTAATCTCAAACTGAATTTTTTAAAAAAATGCCGTATTCCTCTGAACACAGCAATTAAGGTAAAAGCTCATTATTTTGCATCAAAGCCAGTCTGAGTTGGTTTAAAAAAATAGGATTTAGAGTGTTTTCAGGGGAATACTGTTGTCTTAAATTTCTTAGTAAGCCTCTGTAGCATCGTTCTTTCCTCATTGTATTGCTTTCTGTGTTTCCTATACTAGCGCTCCTGAGTTACTATTTCCTGCTTTATATTTTCCAGGACATTGTATATTATTGCCACATCTGGTCTCCCTATGCATAGTGCTGATCAGTGAACACTTCGCCCGGAAATCCTTCAGTGGCACCCAGTGGCTGCTCATACATTTCTTTTTTTTGTTTGTTTGTTTTTTAAATTTTTTAAAAATTTTATTTAAAGAGAAAAAAATACAGAAAAAAGGGTAGAAACAATACAAAACCTCAAAAAAAAACCATAAATCACTAGTTGACAAACCACATACGCCCCGAAATAGCTGTTCATGTTACAAAATTAAGGCAAACAAAGTGAACACACAGTGAGGCTGCAAACAGAAAAAAGCTGCTCATACATTTCAAATGTGACATTTTTTCTTAGTATTCTATGCCTGTGGCAGTATATCCTTGTCGTACCACTTTAATTGTAACCTGTGTCGTTACTCACATATCCCTCTGCTCCTGATAACTGCGTTCATGTTGTCTTCTAAGCAGGCTTCATGTTTGAGTTGAGTTCTTTTTCCTAGAGTATTCTCTCCTTAGTACCTTCCTTTATGCCACAGAGCCAGCACCTTTTCTAAATTTTAGATATACGTAATGATAACATTCATTATAGAGAATTTGCACCTGTACATGATATATCTTGTTGCTTTTTTCTCATTCCCTTCCCCTCCCTTCAACTCCTCCTCCCCTCCTTATTTACAAAGGCTTTGTTTCCATGTTTTCCTTCTTTTCTTTTTCTCTCTCTCTTTTTTTTTTTTTACTTTTCCCTTCCTTTCTTTTCCTGTCCCATCTCCCTTGTTCCCCTTCTCGTTT
Source organism: Dolichotis patagonum (assembly GCA_004027295.1). Lineage (NCBI taxonomy): Eukaryota > Metazoa > Chordata > Mammalia > Rodentia > Caviidae > Dolichotis > Dolichotis patagonum. Next base: position 40,737 of record PVJX010011020.1, on the reverse strand, counting down.
GAACATTTTCTTCTCATTTTACAATACCTATTATACATTTTGGTCGTTATTTACAGTTTTGGTTTCTTATTGTGGTCCACAAATGAATCTATGGTGAATGGTCCCTGAGCTCAGTTATTTACTACAGTTTTTTAAAGCAGTTTAAAATGAAGCACCCAGGGCCAAGGATTTAGCTCAGCGGCATAAGTGTCTGCCTGACAAGTGGGAGGTTGTGAGTTCGATTCCTGGTACAAAAAAAAAAAAAAAATCAAGCATCCAATGTCCAGAAACAAGTAAGTTTGATTATTAAGATCATGTCTAACCATCATTGGGAAACAACAGCAGTCTGTTGGTATTTGGACATACAAGGTTTAGAATGCTTTAAATAGTTTGGAGGCACAGGCTGAGGAGTATCAAAAGCCCCATGTGGCTCTGGGTCTGAGCCAGGGCACGGGGGGGGGCAGCTATTTATTTATTTATTTATTTTCCCTATTCCTGTTCTAAAACAGAAATTTTGGGGGTACTAGTCCTTAAGAGACCTGTAACAGATTTTACCAAGGTCCAAGGTGAAAAGATCTTAGGAGAAACAGTTTCTCCTCTGCCATGAACTCTTCTTTAAATTTTCTCTCACCTTATTGCAATTTTGAATGTCTAGGGTTCCTGCCTGGAGAAACCACAAATTATATTTAACAATTTTTTGTAACATTTTTGTCAACTTGTGGGTGCTGATTTGAGCTCTGGCCTGCTTCAGTAACATGACAATAACTACATATATCTTTGCTGTTTTACTGACAAATTCTGCCCCATTATCTCAGCAAACTGCAAACTTTCTGCTGCATCAAGTACTTTACTTCCACTAGCTCTTTAAGCGTCCCCAACTTTGCCCCGCAGAGTCGTCTTGCCGTCTGGCATTTTCTTCTTTCCACTGAGGTGGATCTTTCCTCTCAGACCTAATTAGAATGTCACTGTTTGGGCAAGTATCAGAGACTTGGCCAAAATTTTAAACTGCCTGTATAAGGGGTATGGTGAAGGATTAAAATAAGAAACAGAGACAAATTTAGTAATGCATGATGGAGTGCTGGGAGGTTAATGCCTTAAGATGTTCAAAGACCCAGATACTCCAAACCAGCCACTATTTTTTGGGTGTGTACAATGCCATAGGTGTATACAGTGATTGGAGGGGCTAGCAGAAGATTCCAGGTCAGCAGAGGATTCAAAGGTTGATGACACTGTAGGCAAAAGATAATTGTGGGATGACTCAAGAGGGTGGGGATGATTTTATGCTAAGAAGTATCTTACTCTGGAGTGTCCCCCACCCCCGTTTTAGTAGTTTTAGTTTAGTCTTAGTGGGTGAGAGAGGATGGCCCATCCCAAGAGTTAATGAGAAATCTCAGAAGGGTGATACCATAATCTCAAACTTCCATTTATCCCATAGGGGAGAATGCAAAATTAGCCATTGTGAATTTGTGGTCCCTAATAGTTTCTCACACCAGAGAAACAATGTAGTATTTAAACATATGTGTCTCATTTATTTTACTTAAAATTATGATCTCAAGGTACACATCCATTTACCTAGAAATGTCTCAAGATTATTCTTTATTGCAGAGTAGTACTCCATTGTATAAAAACCTCCCACATCTTTTTCTTCCATTCATTGGGCATTTGGGTTGTTGCCAAGATTTAGTTATTACAAATTGTGCTGCTATAAACATGGGTGCACATCTATCACTGGGGTATGATGTTTTTAATTTTTCTGGGAAAAATACCCAGAAGAGGAATAGCTGGGTTGAATCAAACCTCTACTTCTAGTTTTTTGAGGAATCTGCACACTGATTTCCACAGTGGTTGCACCAGTCTATACTCCCACCCACTGTGGAGAAGGGTTCCCCACCTTGCAGCTTCACCAGCATTTGTTATTGATTTGTTGATGACAACTATTCTTCCTGGGGTTAAATGGAATCTCAGTGTTGTTTTAATTTGCATCTCTCAAATAAGCAGTGATGTTGAACCTTTTTTCATGTATTTGTTTGGTATTTCTACTTTGAGAAGTATCTATTTCACATGCCCATTTTGAGAGTGAATGTTCAAATTTTGGAATTGGATTTCTTTGAGGTTTTTTTTTTTTTTTTTGGTACCAGGGATCAAACTCATGACCTTGTGCTTGCCAGGCAAGCACTTTGCCGTTGAGCTAAATCCCTGACCCTACTTTGAGTTCTTTATATATTCAAGATAGTAGTTCTTTGTGTGAGGAATAGCTGGCAAAATTGTTTTCTATGCTGTGGGTTGTCTCTTCACTGTTGGTGGCTTTTTTTTTTTTCTGTGTAAAGCTGTATTTATTTATTGTTTTTATTTTTTTGTCTTTTTGAGACAGTGTTTCTCTGCTTGAACTTACTTTGTAGCCCAGGCTAGCCTTGAACTTGAAGCTATCCTCTTGCCTCAGCCTCCTGAGTACTGGGATTACAGGCAGGTACTACCATGCTTGGCTAAAAACTTTTTAATAAGATGAGGTACCAGTTGTTGATTTGTGATATTTCCTGTGTGACTGACGTTTTGTTCATAAAGTCTTTACCTACATCAATATCTTGAAGACTTCTACCTATTCTATTTTCTAGCAGATTTAGTATTTTGGTTTTAATATTTAGATATTTGATCCATTTCAGTTTTACTTTAGTGCATGGTGAAAAATACGGGTCTAATTTTAATATTTGGCATATGGGAAGCCAGTTTTTCCATCACTATTCTGTTTGCCAGTATTTTATTGAGCATTTTTACATCTGTATTCATCAGGGAGATTGGCCTGTGATTTTCTCTTTTGGTTGACTCTTTCTCTGGTTTTGGTAACAGGGTAGTGCTAGTTTCCAGGAATGGATTTTGAAATATTGCTTCTCTTTCAGTTTCACTGAAGAGTTTAAGAAGTAACAGCATTATGTTTTCTCTAAATTTCTTGTAGAATTCAGAGCCTGGGCTTTCCTTTCTTTTTAATTACATCCTCAGTTTCCTTTGTTTTTAATTATATCTTCAATTTCACTGACAAATATTGGTTTATTTAGAATTTTTATAGTTTTTTTGTAGAATTTTTTTATCTTGTAGATTTAGGTTTGGTAATTCCTATGCATCTTTAATTAAAACCTGTGTCATTACTCACATGTCCCTTTGCTTGGTCCTTTAAGCTGGCCTCATGTCTGGGGTTCTGCCAGTTCTTTTGCCTAGAGTATTCTTTCATTGGTACCCTACTTTATGCTGCGGAGCCATCTTCTTCAGTGAGCCTTAATATCATCTCATCTATATCCCCATAGCAACCCGTCCATTGTAGAATTCAGTACGCTTTTTTATGGTTACTTGTTTGTCTCTTATTAAATGAGCTGCTCAGGACATGACTATGCTTTCTTATGATTTCTTACCGCAATGCTGAATATAATAGGGGCCCCATAAATAGTTGATGAAAGAATGAATGAATACATGAAAATCTGAGAAATGATAGCAGTCCTGTTAATTCTCACTTCTTCCCTAAAGCATTCCTTGATCCCTTGGCCAAAATGAGTTTTCCATGCTCACATCTTATATTCTGATTTCACTGGGCTGTGAACAACAACTTTTGTCCCTAAAAAGATGGTGGCCGAGGACTTTTGTGAGTCTTGCTCTTTTGGTCAGTCTTTTCTGAGGCAGGTTTGACAGTTCTTGCTTCTGACTGCTCTGAAGGGCCTAGTGACCAGGCTGATACACATCAGGTCTCAGAGACTACCCCTATTAATGGCATCTCTAAGAAGGAGCTCTGGGTGAGCAAATATAGCTGAAAGGCAAATATATTTGACAAAATTATTATCTAAATATGGCCAGCCAAAGGGCAAAGCAGTATAATATCCAGAAAGGAGTCTGTGCCTCCATCTGTAGGGCAATATCTTATCTGCTTACTGTCACCTTTTCATAGTCCCTAAGTGGTCCTGGCAGTTCCCTCTTGCTTGGCTTTACCTTCTGGGTCTGGGAGTATTGCCAGCTGTAGGATCCCCATCTGAGGCAGAGATAGTATAACCAAGAGGAGTATCTCTGGAAGAATACATGAGAAACTCAAAATAGAAGTTGTCTTTGGTAAGGGGTCTGGGATGGCTAAAATGGGCAAAACGTGCCTGTAATCCTAGCAGTCTGGAAAAGCTGAAGGAGGAGGATTCTAAATTATACCCTAGCCTGGGAAATTTAGTGATTAGTGAAACTCACCTTAAAACAATTTAAAAAGTTGGGGCTACAGCTCACTGTGAAAGTCCTGAGTTCAGTTCCCAGTACAAAAAAAGAGGTGAAGAGGGAGACTGACTTTGCTATATACCTTTGTATATATTTTCAGATTTGAGCCAGAGATATACATTATTATTGTCATTATATTTTGGTACTGGGGATTGAACCCAAGGTGGTGCACATGCTAAGCTATACCCTTAGCCATTATATATATTTTTTGAGATAGGGTCTCACTATATAGTTCAGGGTGGATCTTGAACTCATTATGTACCCCAGGCTGGCTCAAACTTAAGGTGATCTTCCTGTCCTGCCTCCAAAGTGCTGGGATCACAGGCATGTGTTAGCACCTTTATTTTTTAATGTATTTGTATGTGGTCTCTTCTTCAGATTTCACTCTGTCCCGTTATACCCGACACATGAGTTTCTCTGTGAACACCTGGACCCAGTCACAACTGACTGCTTCTCAGAGGTGACAGTTGGCCTCTTGCTCCCCTGAAGTATCTTGAGGTTTCTCATCTAGGAGTCTTTGTAATAACAAATAGGCCTAAAGTATGTTCAGCATTTTACATTTTCAAATATTACTGTTTATTGAGAGTTTTCAACAAAATAATTTATTGGATCCTTCCATCTTATTTTTTTCAAAGAAAATTATTTCTGGGGGGTACATTTTCAGCATACATAATCTCACATTCATCTTAGGGAATTTGTACCTGTACATGATATGACTTGATTATTTTTCTTTTCCCATTTCCTAACCCTTCTTTCATCCCCTCTTCCCTACTTATTTACAAAAGCTTTGTTCTTTTTTTCCCTTTTCTCATTTTTTAAAATTTTCTCTTCCTTTCCCCCACCTTTTTTCCCTTCCCATTTGAATATTTTCTTCTTATTTCAAAATATCTGTTACTTATACTTTTAATTTCTCATACCAGAGAAACAGTGTGGTATTTACATGTGTGTCTGATTTATTTCTCTTAAGATTATGGCTTGGTGCTGAGGATTTAGCTAAGCAGTGTAAGTGCTTGCCTTGCAAACAGGAGGTCATGAGTTTGATTCCCGTACCAAACAAACAAACAAACAAAAAAATTACGGTCTTGGCTGGGTGTGGTGGAGCGTGCCTATAATCCCAGCATTCTGGAGGCTGAGGCAGGAGGATCATTACAAGTTCAAGACCAGCCTGGGTTACAAAGTGAGCTCAAAGCCAGCCTGAACCGCATAGTGAGACCTTGTCTCAAAAAGAACAACAACCAAAAAAAGGGCCAAGATTTAGCTCAGCAGGCATAAGCACCTGCCTGGCAAGCATTAGGTCATGAGTTTGATTCCTGGTACAAAAAAAAAAAAAAAATTATGGTCTCAAGATGCATCCATTTACCTAGAAATGTCTCAAGCTTATTCTTCTTTATTGAAGATATATAAACTCCACATTTTCTTTATCCATTCACCAGATGACGGGCATTTGGGATGTTTCCAAGATTTGACTGTTACAAACTTGCTACTGCAAACATGGGTGAGCATATGTTGCTGTGGTATGATGTTTTTAATTCTTTCAGGAAGGTACGAAGAAGGGGCATAGCTGGGTCAAATGGAATCTCAGGTCCTAGTTTTTTTGAGGCATCTGCACACTGATTTCCACAGTGGTTGCACCGGTCTATACTCCTACCCACAGTAGAGAAGGGTTCCTTTTTCCCCACAGCCCCTCCAGCATTTGTTATTGGTTAACATCCCTACTTTATGATGGTGAGAATCTGAGGTTTGGAGAGTCTAAATGACACTTTCAGGATTATACAATTAAATGGGGTAGGGCTGTAACTAGTTCAGGTGGCTTTACCTCATATTCATGCCCCTGCTCTTAGTTCTTATTGCAGGGAGGTAGTTGTCTCTGTTTGGAATGGACTTCGATCTTTAGGTTTCAGGATTGTTTCAACTGGGGAGGGAATGGAACTTTGATGTCCTTTCCTTTTTTGGATTACACCTTTCCCCTTTCAAAACTCTGTTACACTGAACTATCTTCTCCAGAAAAAAGGGTTTAATAGTAGGTTTCTTCATTTTCTGGTTGGGGTGAAACTAAGGCTCCTTTGGGGTGATATCTTTTAGGGGAATTTGGATCAACAATATGTTTTCCTATTCTTCACTGAGAATTATTGCTACTCTTAGGCAAAGGGTTTTGTTTCCAGGTTACAAATCTCTTTAGCAAAGAAGTAAGTGTGGAATAGAATTGGAAGGACTCATGTAATGTCTTTGGATATAATTTAATGCTTCACATCCCAGAGAGAGTAAACATTGTAAAGTGTGCAAGATGAGTTTGGATTAATATCCTGACAGCATATGGCTTGGCATGTAGGGTGTTCCTTGGAGACCCTCTTCACCATACACAGCCTGCCTTTGCCGGGTGGCCCCTTCCCACAGATCTTCCCAGCAGCTGTTGTGCACCTGGGTGAATCATCAGTTTTTGTAAACTTAAAAAAAAGAAAAGAGAAACCAAAAATATAACAACAGAAAAATAATTTTAACTGATGAAAATCCTTATGTAAGAGGCACAATAAATATACAACCCTGAGAGACAGTGTGTTTTATTTCCTACTTTGTTTCCCCTGAGTTTGTCTGGGATATTTCCTCCATCAGGAACACTAGGAGAGCTTCACTTCTGGTGTCTTCAGAATAGGACACTGAAAATCATCCTATTCTTTTTGACTGTTGCCTTTGAGGTCAGGGGTGTGAAAGGCCTCTGGGAACTCTAGGGAGGCATTCGGCACCATGGAGGGAAGCTCATTTGTTTCTAAGGACCAAGCAGAAATCCTTGGCTTTTCCTCTCTGCTATTTCTACTTGAATTAGAATTTAGACAGTCAAAGGGAGTTTTCTGCTTAACAGACACAGCTTGACCTGAGGGAGACCCCATTGCAATTTCTAAAGAGAACTTGTTGGGGCATAATGATAAGATTGTGTTTGGGTATTTTCCTTATGTAGCTCTGACCTGTGCTGTGCCTGAGAGAGCTGTAGAGAGAGGTACCAGCTAATGGCTTAGTCAGAGCCTCCCAGATGGGTGACTTTGCAGGCCTGGTATCTCAGCTGGTTCAGGGCGGGAGTTCTCAAGGACATGAAATTCATAAGAGTCTATCAAACTATAGTTTTAGTTAACTAGCTCCGAGGTTCCTGACTACCAAATGGATTTGTGTGGATAGGTAAGAACAGTCTCTTCTTTAGGAAAGTTATGGTAGTTGTGAAGCCAGCTTATTTCTAGAGGAAAACAAGGCAAAGGAAGCTTTTGAGTCATAGCAGCAGGTACTGTACACCCTACTATTTAAGCCATGTACTAGTGTGCTTATTTAATGTCTCTGTTCATCTGTCAGCCTCCCTCTTGGAGTTTTCACATATATTCAAAGTAAGGACTCAATAAATGTTTTATTCCACTTGTTCTCCTCATTCTTTCCCTTTTCTCTTCTCCCTATATTGTCCTTCCAGAGCTGTGTCTATAATCTGCTCAGAAGAACCTTGTCTATCTTTTGGGGTACCAGGTATTAGAGATGCTTTTTTTTTTAGGTTTTCCTTTATTTGTATATTATGACTCTTCTATTATTCGAGGTGATGGATTCTAGCTCTTGTCAGCTACTTCCCACCCAAGGATTCTTTCTGATTAACATTTAATCTACAGTTATTTATGGGGCACCCGGTGTGTGCGAGGTCCTGTTTGGCCACGGGAATACAGTGATAAATAAGGCAGATGTGTTCACTGCCCTCAGTAGCACATCTCTCAACCTCCACCTTAGATGGGTTACTTTTGTGGGTGACTGGTCTTGTTCGTTCTGTGTTGCTTCATATTAATTTTCTTCTGGGAGGGCAATCTTCCCCCGTAGACCTAAGGGACCGTGTCTCTTTGTGTGACTTGTGGTTTTGCCTGCTAGCTTGCCTGCTTCCCGGTGGAGAGGCTGAAGGAGAAAGCCCCAAAGGCCACTACTGCCTCGGCTACACATGTCCCGAGTCTGAACTTGGAACTCTTGAATGTTCCTTTTCTCCTTGCACACAGATTATAGTGTTCACTGCTAATTTAAATTCAAATAACCTTCCACCCCCTCTCCGCCTTAAAAGAAAAAAAGCCCTGTGTATTACAGGGTAGAGAACAAAGCAAGCAGCCTTGGTCTCCTGGTGGGATTTGTTTTATCATGTGTGTTTTTTATGTAGCCTCGCTATGGGTTGCCTTTACTTTAATAGGGCTAATGTGTAATTCGGGCATATTGATATTCCACAGTCATAGAATCACACCTTTTTAAACTTCATTTGTTGTAAATAGTGTGACAGGTAGATTCAGGAGCTTTGGTTGACAGGCTTTGTGGCTTGCTTATCTGCTTTGGGCTCTAGACTCCATCCTGGTCCCTGCTGGCCTGTGCACAAAGGAGACTCTGTAGCCAGGATGATAATTTCTATTTCATAATAGAGGCTTGAAGATAGCCTACTGTTCCCCCCTCCTCTGCCTATTGCCAATTTTACTGGCAGTTGCCACAAAATGTGTGTGGGGAAGCTGGCAGAATGGCTCTCTGGGAACCATTTATTTGAGAACTCCCAGCAGAGAAATGTGTTTTCCTTTCTTCTTGTAGTGGTGGTGTGTGACTTTGTGATTTTTGGTACTACTTGTGCCCCTGCATACTGAGCTCTGTGTATGACTTCTCCAGCCCTCTTGGGGTTTTCAACAATAACTTGTTTGCTACTTTATGGCCCCCTCCCCCCAATTCCACCACCTTCTTAGGAAGGTGGAGGAGTGTGATAACAATTAGGGACCTAGCTGACCCTGTTTCTGTCACTGTGATTACTAAAGGCTTGGAGGGTAAGTCCAGGAGGAAACATGTTTTCCATTGCTTGTGGAACTGGACATTTGCTGCAGTTGCATTTAGTGTTAAAAGTCACACTAGAGTCACACTTGGCTGGAAAGGAAAAAGCATGAGTAATTATTGCTTACGTACCGGTTAAACCTATCAGCCAACAGATGTCAAGTGCAAGAAAAAAGCACAATAATGTTATAATGGCATAATAGTTATTATTATAATAATCAGCTGGCATAGCTTTTGATAAGAGGCAGATCCCACATTGAGTGCAGGAGGAAGGATTAACCTTAAACTACAGCACAATGAATACGTTTTTTTTCCTGCAGGAACTGCCGTTTAGATGGTGATTGTTCAGGTATGGCATTGGTGCCCTCTCTGCATAGCTAAAAGAGCTATGGAGACCAGCTGGGATTGTGTGCCTGCAGGTATTTTCTGATAGAGTGATGGAAAACATCCTCTTTGGTGAACCATGCTCTGTACCTAGGAAGTGGTGGTGCATTTTAATTTCATTTATACCAATCCTGGTAGGCTGTGCTTAAGGAAAATAGGCTTTTTTCCCCCTGAGAGGTTGTTGGGAGCTGCATCCCCAGTTTTGGCTAGGAAGGTGGTAGCGAAGAGATGAGCAGATATGGAACCCACAAAGGCATTATTAGGTTAGGAGGAAAGAGTCAAGATTCAGACTGCCCTGGGTTTAACTCCTGACCTTCACATTTGCATCAGCTACTCATGGAAGTAGTATCTAGTTTTTCTTTGCTTTTCGCCAGCAGCCCCGTCTAGAAGGTCTGTGTCTGTTCTTGTTGCTTTGAGCTGGTCAGTACATCCTTTGGCCTCCCTTAATCCCATCTTTAGAGTCTTTCTAAAGAGTAAAAGGGCAGGAAGAAGCTTCTTTTGCTTCCATAGGGGAAATTTTGGCCTCAATTAGAGCTGTATGTGAATGTCTTCAGGCATGGTAGTGTTTCTGTAAACCATGGCCTATAGATCTCCTCTGGAGCTGCCTCATCAGGGGAGACTTTGATATTTAATGGTTAGGTACATCTCTGCTCTATCCAAAAAGAGAGGGCTTAAAATCCCTTCAGAGAACAGTATACTACTTCTGTCTCAGACCTCTGTAGCCTTGCCTTCCCTTTTTCCTTGGGTGAGTAATTTGGTGTACTCTCTACCCTGGAGGTCAGACATTTCTTGTGTGGGCTGCTGGTTATTTGGCTTTGTGTTTACAGGGCAAAGATTTTGTGTTTCTGCCTAGGTCTTTGCTGTGGACTTTTATTTTGGAAGCTTGCACATTCAGACAAGGTGATATCTTTTTAGACTATTTTTGGCAGTAGGCCAGCTTGTCACTATGGCTACCACCGGAGGAGTGGCAGGATATAGAAAATACTTCTATAAGAAATTTGGGAAAGAGGAAGGGAGAAGGGGAAAGAATAGTTAGATTTTTGGTCACATAGGGAGAACAGCTTCTCTTAAGTAGAAAAGCTTCTCTAAGTAGACAGAATTTCAATTCCTTTCTCCCTGAAATTTAGCTCTTTCAATCAACAAATATATATAGAACATCCATTATATTTCCGATTCTATACAAGGCTCTGAGACACAGTTGTGAGTAAATCAGTGGTAGCTTCCACTTAGAGTGTATTGATAAATATAGACATTAATCAAGTTATAACCACAAAATGTGAGTTAGAGTTGTAATAAGTGTATTGAAAGTAAGGAATATGGTACTATGAGAACGTTTGACATGAATTTGACTTGGTCCTGGGACTAGGAGAGTATCAAGAAAGGTTTCCTTGAGGAAGTGGTGATTGAGTTAAATTGTAAACAACAAATAGGTATTCCTAAGCAAAACGACACAAGTTGAAGAGTATTTTAGGCTGAGAATCCAGCTTTTGCAAATGTCCCAGGGGCTAGAGGTGGGTGTGGGGAGTTTTATGAGGAGTTGAAAATGTGGCTGGAACTTGAGAGAAGAGAGTTACAAGATGAGGTTGGGGGCCAGGGATATAGCTCAGCGGCACGATATCTGCCTGGCAAGTGCAAAGTCATGGGTTCAATTCCTGGTACCAAAAAAAAAAAAAAAAAAAAAAACCAGCTTGGAGAGATTGGCAAATGCAGTCCTGGTCAATGACTTTTTCTGGAGAGCAGGGACACCTTTAGCGAGTTCTAGGTGGTTGTGATGAGGAGATGACTGGATGTGCAGCGCGAAGAGATCACTCTCTTGGATACTGCATTTGGTGGGATTTGAAGAGGGATTGTAAATGAAGATCAGAAAAGGGGACATTACTAGTCAGGCACAATACCAGCTACTCAGGGGGCTGAGGCAGGAGGACGGCAAATTCAAGACTGGCAGTTTAGGGGGACCCTATCTCAAAACAAACAAAAGGATAAGGTGTAGCCCAGTAATAGAGCGCTTGCCTAGTGAGGCCCTAGATTCAACCCTCAGTACTAATAAGGAAAAAAAGGAGCATTACTGTAATAGATTATTAGTTTTTTTCAGTTAAATGGTCTTCAGAGTGACCCTTTGAAACTGGGCATATTTTTTTTTCCCTAAATCATCTTCTCTAACAGTGCCCATATTGTTGTTGGGGTCTCCTGGCCGCTCAGCAGACCTAGTGGCCACAGCTGCCAGCCCACCTGCCTAAGAAGAAGGTCTGAAGGTTTCATCCTCTCACTTGTTAACATCTGAAAGCTTCAGATCCCTTTGTAAACTGCTGTATTGCAATCCCTCTGTTGGCTGCTATCATTGGTTAGATACTACCCTTTTTACCTTGGATCTCTTTTAGCCATTGACACAGGCACTCCTTGAAGCGTGATGTACCGTTAGGAAAGCCAGCACCTGTGGTTTGTGTAGTATTTGGTTCTGGTTGATGTAGGTGTATACATGCTCTCTCTTGGCAGCAGCCCTTGTCTGGAGGGCTAGTAATTAGCTGGAATTGTTCTTACTGTCTATCGAGAAAGACTGAGGTGCAGGACGGGCCTTTCATATAAAAAGAACTGGATCAGAGTCACACGCCACCAGACCAAGTGTTAAGCGTGACATGACCATTCTAGACCCTTGACTGACCCCTTCCCCAGTGTCCATTTTGATACTGAATATGAGGGAACTTCTGTATCATTGATGATAAAATTTGAAACCGAGGCAAGAGCACAAACTTATAGGCAAAAGCTTTAAGAGGCTTAGGAAGAAGGGGAGTGGCTGACAGCGCTGTTACTGATCAGGCTGCCTCCTAACAGAGGAAGGGACTTCCACAGGGTTGTTGGGGAAGGCTAGGGTTTGGTGATTTTCTCTGGGGCTATGAGTATGGAATCCTTTTAGAAACATCTTTGTATTCTAAGGGGTTTCTTCCTTGTATAAGATATGCATCAAAGGGTCTTCTCCCTGGAGACGTCACTGCAGCTTTCCCTGCTGTTACAGTGCACCTGATTCTGTCATAAAAGTAGAGGGCTACGGGAAAGGCACATTTTATACATTGTGCCCTTATTTTTACCTTCAGTGGGTCATTGATTAAGGTCCCCAAACTCCTCCATCTTTTGCTCCCATGAGGCTCCCCATCTATCACTGTCACTTACTAATCTACTTGTGCTGCACAGTTGTTAGGAGCACAGCCATTCGATTTCGGCCAACTTTAGTTAGAATCTCAGCTTCCCACTTTCAGGCTGTGTGCTCTAGGATCAGTTACTTCACTTTCCTGATTCATAGTTTTCTCAGATCTAAACAGGAAATAATGATAGTGCTATGATCTGAAGGTATGCTTTCCCCCTAAATTTGTAAGTTGAAACCTAACTCCCAAGATGATGACATTACTAGATAGGGCCTTTGGGAGGTAATAAGGTCATGAAGGTTCTGCTATTACGAATCAGATTAGTGCCCTTATAAAAGAGACCAGAAAGTACTTCGTTGTCCCTTTTGCCTATAAGGACACAGTTAGAAGATGTCATCTGTGAAGCAGAGTCTACCAGGAGTTTGAGACCGGCCTAGACAATATAGCAAGATCTCATCTCAAAAGAAGAAAAGAAAAAAAGGTCCTAGACATGATGTTTTAAAGAACTACTGTTAATCTATCAAACTTTCCTCAAAAATTGAAGAAGAGGAAACATTCACACTCTGGATAATTTGGCATTATCCAGATACCAAAACCAGACAGAAACACTGCAACAATAATTCAGATCTATATCCATTATGAATATTTATGTCAGAATCCTAAACTAAATACTAGCTAACCAAGTCAGCAGCATATTAATAGGCTTATACAACACTTCCAAGTGGCATTTAGTCTTCTAATGCAAGAATAGCTCATTACACAAAAATTGATCAATTAACAGATGAAGGGAAAATGTGATTACCTCAACTGATAGAGAAAAATTAAATACCTTTTCATGAGAAAAACATTCAGTAAATTAGAAGCAAAGTACCTGAATATTAAGCTATACATGAAAAACTCAGTAGACATCTCAATGATGAAAAGCTAAATACTTTTTCCCTACAAGAACAAGACAAAAATGCTCATTTTCACCAGTTCTATCCAACATAGCACTGGAAGTCCTAGTCAGACCAATTAGGCAAGAAAAAAAAAAAAAGAAAAGAAAAAAAAAGAAAAGCTATCCAAATTGGAAAGGAAGAAGTAAAATTATGTTTGCACACTGATATGATCTTATATGTAGAAAACTTAAGATTCTACTAAATAACAGCAACAACAGAAAACACCCATTAGAATACATTTAGCAAAGTAGCAGGACACAAAATTAGCACACACAAAATCAGGGTCCTACTCCCTCAGCCTCCCCAGTGCTGGGACTACTGGCTCCTGCCATCCTTTCTGGCTAGGTTTCAGTTACAAGTCTACTCAGATTTGCTATTTCTTTATGATTGTGTTAAATTTTGTGATTCTTTGAATTTGTCTTTATTGTTAGGTTATCCAGTGTGTTTGTGTGTACTTGCTTATAGTATCTGATAATCTTTTTTCTGTAGAATTAGTCTTTTCTCTGTCCTGTTACTACTGCTTTTCTTTCTGTCTGTCTGTCTGTCTATCTGTCTGTCTTATCCATCTAGCCAGAGGTTTTTCAATTTTATTGATCTTTTCAAAGAAGCAACTTTTGGTTTTGTTGTGGAAAATGATCTTTTTCTTTTTTCTTTCTTTTTTTTGGTCTTTTTGAGACAGGGTTTCACTGTCCAGTTTAGGCTGGGCTTGAACTTACTTTGTAGCCCAGGCTGACCTTGAACTCACGACATCCTTCTCCCTCAGCCTCACCAGTACTGGGATTGCAAGCATATGCTGCCACAGTTGGCCTCTTATCATTTTTCTGTTCTCTATTTCATTTATCTTTACTCTGTTATTATTTCCTTTTTCTCCTAGCTTTGGTTTTAATCTTTTTCTAATTATTGCCATTGTATACAGTTAGATTCTTGACTTGCAGTCTTTTGTTTTTTAGTGTGAACATTATAGTGCTAAATCTCCCACTTAGCATTGCCCTTTTCTGTGTCCTGTAAGTTTTTTTGTGTTGTGTTTTTATTTTCATTTGTTTCTAGGTATTTTGTAATTTTCCTTGTGATTTCTTCTTTGGTCTGTAGGTTGTATGTTTAATTTCCACAAATTCGTGAATCTGACAGTTTTCTTTCTGTTATCAATTTGTTTTTTATTGGTATATGTTTGTGATACATAATGGTTACATTCACCTTGAGGAAAGGTAAATATACATATCACATCCGTTTTTTTACTACTTCTTCCCTTCCTGCTGATGGAGACCACTATGAATCAGCTCTGAGTAGGATTTAAAATTAACCAGTTGCCTTCCTATGTTTACTTGTGAGTCTGTACCAGGCCTAGGCTCCCTGTCTGGAGATGGGCAATGGATTCGTAGTAAGTGAGCCTTTCTGTAAATCACTGGTCCTAGCTGACGCCTGTAGTGGCCTGTGATGCCATGACGCCTCAAAGGACAAGGTAAGGCCACAGCTGAGGATCCTGGCTGGAGCCCCAATTAACTAGATAGAGACTGTAGCTAAGGGTGGTTCACTCCAGTGAATGTCAACCTGGTGATAAGATAGTTCTCCTAATTAGCATAATTTACTACTCAGGGAGTGGAAAATATGCATACCATGTTTTAATCAGTTTTTCCTTCCGCTTCCCTCCCTACCTTTGCTCCTTCCCCCATCCCTACATGGCCTTCCCATCTCCATAGACTCTACCGCCATTTTTCCTATCATCTCTCTTTTATTTGGTCTTTAAATTATTTATATTTTAGATTTCTCATATAAAAGAAGCCATACAGTATTTAACCTTCTATGTGATTTGTTTCACTTAGCATTATGGTTTCAAGATCCATCTTTTTTTATTTTTTTATGTATGTATGCATTTATGTATGTATTTTGTTTTTTGAAACAGGATTGTGCTATGCAGTTCAGGTTCAAGTGATGCCTTGAACTCACTTTGTACCCCAGACTGGGCTCAACTCCCAGTGATCCTCCTATTTCAGGCTCCTAAGTGCTAAGATTA
Source organism: Dolichotis patagonum (assembly GCA_004027295.1). NCBI lineage: Eukaryota > Metazoa > Chordata > Mammalia > Rodentia > Caviidae > Dolichotis > Dolichotis patagonum. The sequence goes on along the minus strand of PVJX010011020.1, from coordinate 25,243 downwards.
CAAGTGTGTGCCACCATGTCTTGTCTATTTTTTTTTTTTTTTTTTTTTACTGAGACAAGGTCTTATTTTGTAGTACAGAATGACTTTGAATTCACTATATAGGCTAGCCTTGAACTGAATAGCAATCTTCCTGCCTCAGCCTTCGGAGTGCTGGGATTGCAGGTATATGCCACCATGCCTAGCAGTTCGGGGTGGCCTTGAATTCACTTTGCACCCCAGGCAGGCCTTAAACTTGCAACAATCCTCCTGCCTCAGTATCCCAAGTGCTGGAATTATAGATGTGTACCACCACTTCTGGCCACAATCCATTTTTTGATTAGAGTGTTTGATTCCTTTAGATTTAAAGTAATAATGATAAAGACTTTTGTCATTGTATTTGTTTTTGTATGTTATAGTTTTTTTGTTTCTCTCTCTTTTTTTTTTGTTTTTGTCTTTTTGAGACAGGTCTCACTATGCATTCAGGCTGGCCTTGAGCTTACTTTGTAGCCCAGGCTGGTCTTGAATTTGAAAAGATCCTTCTGCCTCAGCCTCCCTAGTGCTGCAATTATAGGCATGCATCACCATTCCCAGCTTGTCCCTCATTTTTTGCAATACTGCCTTTTTTTGGTGTTTATTTTATTTTTGTGGCAAAACTTTTAAATTCTCATTTCCAGTTCTATATATTCTGTACTATTTTCTTTCTGGTTACCATGGAAATTACACTTAACATCCTAAAATTATAAAACTAATTTGAATTTATAACGGTTTACTTCAATAATATATAAAAGCTGCACCCCCAACAGCTTCATTTCCTATCCTTCTCAGTTGTTGATGTCATAATACTACATCTTATACATTATGCATCTACAAATAAAAAGTATATATTTTAATGCATTAGTTCTTAGATTATGTAGAAAACAAATGTTGGTGTTACAAACCAAGATTATAGTGATACTAGCTTTCATAATTTCTTTTGCATTTAGTTTTACTGAGATCTTTATTTCATCATATGGCATGTGTCACAATTCACTTCTTTCTCTACTTTTAAGACTCCATCTTTATCTTTGATTATAATATGTCTTAGTGTAGTTCTCTAACATTGTCCTATTTGGAGTTCGTTGAACTTTTTAGATGTTTGTATTTATGTCTTTCATCAAATATGTGGAGTTTTTGGCCATTAGTTCTTCGCATATTCTGTCAGCCCCTTTCTCATTCTTTCTGGAACTCAGTGTGTGTCAGTTTGCTTGATGTTGCCACACCGGTTACTTAGTCTGTTCATTTTTCATCAATATTTTTTCTTTTTTCCTCAGACTTAATACCTTCCATATTCTTCTAGCTGCTCAAATCTGACTTTGAATCCCTTCAATGAAAACTTCTCAGTTATTATATTTTTCAGGTCCAAATTTTCATTTGTGTTTCTTTTTGAGATTTTCTCTTCATTTATATTTTTGTTTTTTTCACATAGGGTTTTCTTTCTCCTCCTTGTTCCACTCTTTTTTTTTTCTCTCTCTCTCTACTGATTCTTTTTTTTTTTTTTTTTTTGGTACCAGGGATTGAAATCATGACCTCATGCTTGCCAGGCAAGCACTTAAACCACTGAGCTAAATCCCCAGCCCTCATTCTTATTTTTGACACAGGATGTCACTAAATTGCTAACTAGTCCAGGTTGGCCTTGAACTTGGGATCTTTCTGCCTCAGCCTTGAAGGAGTTGGGACTTACAGGTGTGTGCCACTGCAAACAAACAGTGGTTTTGTTTGTTTGTTTTTTCTTTTGAATTTTTGAGACAGGGTCCTGATATGTAGTTCAGGCTGGCCTCAAACTCTCAGTGATCTTTGTTCCTCAGCCTCTCAGCAGTGAGATTATGGGTGTGAGACACTATGCCCAGCTCAATGTTTTCTTGATTTTTACCCATTTCTTCCTTTAGATCTTTGAGTATCTTTTAAGATGTTTTAAATTTTAAGTCTCTCAAGCTTTTTTTTTTTAATTTTTATTTTTTTATTTTCTTCCCTGTGATACTGAGTATTAAACCCAGGGGGATCTCTGTCACTGAGCTACATCGCCAGCCATTTAAATTTTTTTTCTATTTTGAGAAAGGGTTTTATTTTACTAAATTGCCCAGGCTAGCCTCAAATTTGGAATCCTTCAGCTTCAGTCTTTTGATTGGTTGGGATTATTGCCATGTGCTACTGTACCAGGGTGTCAGGTCTTTGCAGGGACAATTTCTGTTGGTTTACTTTTTTTTTTTTTTTTGAAGATGCCACACTTTCCTACTTCTTTGTAGGCTTCTATTTTTTTTTTATTCAAAGCTGAAGTTTTTTTTTTTAAGTAGGGTCTCACTATGTAGTTCAGGTGGCCTTGAACTCACAGTAATCCTCGTGCCTCAGCCTCCCAAGTACTAGGATTAAATTTTAATCTAATGTTTCCATGAAAATCAGATTTTTCATTTGCCTCAAAATCTGAAGAGTTTTGGCTTTGTTGTTGTTGTTGCAGTGCTAGGGTCAAGCCCAAGGCCTCACACATGCTAGATAGGTGTTCTGCCACCGCGCTACCCACTCAGTCCTATGTTTGTTTGTTGATTGTTGTAGGTTATCTGTATTCTGAGAGTCATACTCAAGAGTAAATTTAAGGTCTTTATAGGTCATTTTTGAGCCTGAACCTTCACCTGGTCATGAGCAGTAACTTTAAATTTTTTTCCTATATATGCAGTTGCTCTATAATCAGAGCAGGAGTCCATGATCAGGGCACAGATCTTTGTACTTGGAAGACAGGGTCCCTTTCTATACATCCTGGCTCCTTAAGCTGAGTTTAAACTTCTCTAGGAGTCCCTGTGTTGGCAGCCTGCCATGAGATTGAGCTGCTACTGTGATAAGATTTTAAGTGATAGAAATTAACTGCATTTTACCATCTAAGCCTTCCTAAGGACGTTCTAATCTTTCAGTAGTCTCCAGAGTGCCAACATCAGATTCTGTCAGTATGTTATCTAGAAGAGAAGGCATATTTTAGTGCTTCCTACTTCACCCATTACCCAAAATCCTCTCCCTTATTGACTTTTTGATCTTGTGGTGGTTACTTCTATCACTCATTTTCCTCATCTGAATCAGGGTATTCTTGTGAATATCTGTGGGGCAGTTCGGATGAAATAATACATGCCATGTGATTGGGAACGGTGGCTGTTCAGTGAGTGGTAAGGGCTGATGCTTTCAAGGAACTCATCAGGGAGGAAAACCGTGGACCAGACAGCAGGTGTTAGGGGAGGCTGGTCAAGGGCATGAGGCAGTGGGGTTAGCTTTGCCTCGTATGGAAGGTTCTTGAAGAATGTATTTGGAGTCAAGCCTTAAATATGTCACTTATGGGGCAATTGAGAGACTACTTCTAGTAGAGAGCAAGCAGTGGAAAGACCTGGGATGTTAATCCAAAAGAACTGTTATCTCCTTTTTTCTTCTGCCAAGAAAGGGGTAGAGTCATCAGAGCAAAGTAGAAGGAAGCTCCGGCTCTTTTAAGTCAGACAAACCTGGGTTCCAGTCCTGGCTGTACAAAAACATGTTGTATGGCATTGGGGCAGTTGTTTCTGCTCCTTTCTGAGCTTTGATCACCTCATCTGTAAAATGGAAATGATAATCTTTACTTGTATGAGCGAGGATTAAATAAAGTAGTATATATAAAACACTTAGTACCATGTCCTTTACATGGTACACATTTAATAACTGATAGATTAAAAAATTTTAAGCATTTCTCTTGGGAAATTAAACCATTCTAAGCTGCTGTAGCTGTAAAACTTTTATGCAGTGTTAGTCTACATCTTGGAATCAAGTATTAACTTCTCTTAGAAAGTTCTTAAAAAAAAAAAAAGAAAGTTCTTAAGGAACATGTCACTCTGCTGTCCCATGCCCTCTGTGTTATATGTGTACTGAGAATCACAGGGTAAGGACAAGCTCCTTACTCTGATTATAAGACCTTTCATGTTCTGATTCCTGTTTCCAGCCTGCCTTGATAGCCTCATTTTCTATTTTTCTCCTCTGGCTACTGTGACCTACTTTTGTTGTTGTTGTTGTTGTTGTTTTTGAGACAGGGTCTTGCTATGCAATACAGGCTGGCCTTGAATCTACTATGTGGCCCAGGCTAGCCTTGAACTCTCAATGATCCTCCTGCCTCAGCCTCCCAAGAACTGGGATGACAGGCCTATGCCTGGCCATGGTGACCTACTTTCTGCTTTTTGAACATAGAGAATCTTTGCTCCAAATTTACACTCTGCCTGAAATACTCTTCCTTATCTTTTCTTGATTGATTCCTTGTCATTTACATCTTTGTTCTGTTGATATTTATGAGAAAAGCTCTCCCTTTCATCTAGTATAAAGTGACTACATTAGTTACCATAATCTAACCATCTGTTAGTCCTTTTTCTGTTGCTACACTAAAACTTTTTAGACTGGATAGTTTGTAAAAATATGTATATGTTGACTTTTGGTTCCTGGAGACTGTAAAGTCTAAGAGCATGGTGCTATCCCTAGGTGTCCTCTGGTGATGGCCTTATGCTGCTTCAGCTCACGGTAGTAGGTGTAAGGGCAGGCAGGCTTGTTTGTAAGAGGGGAAGAAACAAAGGGAACTGTCACCTCTTTTTTTTGGCGGAGGAGTGTTACTGGGGTTGACTACGAGGTCTTTACACTGAAATGTGTGTCCAGCCCTTTTTATTGTTTGTATTTTGAGATAGAGTCTGTCCAATTTGTCCAGCTCAATCTTGGTGATCCTCTTGCCTTAGTCTCTTGAGTTGCTGAGATTATAAGCATATGCTACTGTTCCTAGCTCAGCCATCATCTCTTGAAGGTCCTACCACTTCTCCAGTTGCACTGGAAACTTGAGTTTAACATGAGTTTAGACTGTGACAAACTATACCCAAACCATAGCACCAGCTGATACTCTTCTTGTTTAATACTTCTCTTGACTGTTTTTCCTCTTTGAATGTGAGTTTCATGTGTATAAGGACCCTGTCAGTCTTGTATACAGTTGTTTTCCTAGCGCTTTGAACAGTACTTGGCATATAGTACATGATTAAATAACATTTGTTGAATGAATGAGCTTGTGAATGTGTTCTTTTATTACCCAGAAGCTGGGCTCACAGGTGTTCATATACCATTTTGTTTCCTAAATAAATGTGATCAAAATGGTTTTTTTCCTTGTTCATTCTTTATTAAGTGCTATCCCTCACTCTCACCCTCCTTTAATTGCAGCATTCTGAGGAGAAGCTGTTTTTCCCTTGCCTCATTTTATGTAGCTCTTTTTCTTCCTGACATTTTGTATTGGAAAAGGGGGTTTGTAGTTGCTGGGCTTTGGGCATTGATTTTTAGGTTTTCTGTTATAAGGAAGCAAGCTTTAATACATTTGCTTGGAATAAAACAAACATAAAAGCTCACCAGCACATGGCAAATTTATCTCATTCTGATTTTCCACTGACACATTTTGCAATACTACTGAAGTTCTCAGACAAGGTCATTAGCCAATAATTGACAAATTGACACTGGCTAGATAGAAACAAATTCACAGAATGTGAATAGATGGCAAGATGTGATATATAGAGAGGTCAGAGAGAATAGTGCTTCCCTTTGTGACATTTGTCCAGTTTTTCATGGCAGACATTGGCCTGGGACCAGTTTAACTGTCTTATCTTCACAAGGCCTATGAAGACAGTGGAGGCTCTGATGTTGCATTCACCTAGTGTGGCAAAGATAATCCTCCTTTACTTTGCTGGGGCAGTGCCCCAAGCTCCCTGAAGTGAGGAGGAGGTGGGGCCCTAACCACTTTTGTAAGTGTTTGAGTCCTAAATGTTACTGGCACTCAAAGACCTGGTCCTTAGAGAATGAAACTCTAGGGAGGGATGTGAGCAAGAAAGTGTATCTAGAGTTTAGTTAGCTAACAGAGAAACTGGTTTGTATTTGTAAAAAGGTTCTTTTTTGTTGAACCTGCAGCTACTGATCACTATTTTTTGTACCTACTTTTTTACCCAAGATGTCTCAAAGAACATAGTTCTCTTAACCTTAGATATTGCTAACTTTGTGCATTTGTATGTGGGGGGATGTGTGTGGGTGCTGAGGATGGAACCCAGGACCACTGAACTATACCCCCTCCAGCCTTTTAAATTTTATTTTTGGAATTTTTTTTTTGGGGGGGGTCTTTTTGAGACAAGGTCTCGCTATACAGTTGGGGGTAGCCTTGAACTCACTTTGTAGCCTAGGCTGACCTCAAATTTGCAAAGATCCTCCTGCCTTAGCCTCTGGAGTGCTGGGATTACAGGCATATGCTACCACATGGCTATTTTGGGGATTTTTGAGGCAAGATTTTCTGAGTTACCCAGGCTACCCTTAAAGTTGGTATTCTCCTGCCTCACTCTAGAGTAAATGGGAGCACAGTCGTGTGTCACCATGTCTGACTTATTGTTAACTCTTCACTATTTATGAGTCTTTCTAGAGAATATTGGTCTCCTCATCACTCATCTCCTTTGGTTATTTCCCTTTTTGTTTGTTTTATGAGACAAGGTTTCAATATGTAGTCCAGGCTGGCCTTACATTCACTACATAGCCCAGACTGGCCTGGAACTCACAGAGATCCTCCTGGCTCAACCTCCCAAGTGTCGGGATTACAGAGGTGCACCAGCACTTATTTGCCTTTTTGAAAGACAGTCCAACTAAGGGTGTTCAGCATTGTTATCCTTGTCCTACAACAAATTTGCTGTAGTTACTGACCATTCTCCTCTATTAATCTGAGATAATTTATGATTAAACTTATCTGGAAATTTACTTGTAGTGAAATGACTCCCACCTTTTATATGCAAGAATTTTAGCTGTAAGCCAGCAAGATAGACATTGAAAGATTCTGGGACCAGAAGGTGGGTTTTGGTAAAACAGTGAGTGATTCTCTTGAGCAACTTTCTCTGGGCTTCAAAGTTATTATTAAGCTTGGTCTCACTTCTTTTACCTCCACTCATCAGTCTTTTCTGTGCTAAATGATGATCCCTATTCCTTTAATCTTCTCTCACTTGCTCTATTTCCTGGCCCTTTTGTTATTTCTGCAGTTCGTCTTCAAAGAAGTGTTTTCTTTTAAAAATTTTCACAGCTGTTTTGTGGCCACAGTTGTGGGTAGTATGTTTTGTTCCACCTTTCCACCCAGGTATAACTTTTTTCTTCTGTGATTGTAGAAAGGTGATTGGGATGGGCAAGGTGTACTGTTATACACTCCCACCCCATTATGGCTATCATCTATAATTCCCTGTCGTGTAAAGATGGATCAGGCAGAAAGACCCCAAACTGGAGATGTTAAATGACCTTAAGAGGTGGTGATGATCTTAATTTCTGTGATGCTTAATCCACTCCATTTTTTGTGGTGGAGGAGGGACAGTTCTGAACAGCTACATCCCCAGAACTCTTTTTAAATTTCCAGACAGAATCTTGCTAGGTTGATACACTGGCGCAGGCTGTGCTTACACTTTCAATCTTGTCTTCAACCTCCCAGAGTCCTGGGATTACAGGAGTGTACCACTATGCCTAGCTAGGCTTCCTGTGTGTGTTTTTTTTTTTTTTTTAATTTTTTTATTAACACTAAAAAGTAACAAACCAAAGTTGTATCTCTTTTTCTTTTGTGTCGCATTGGTTTCCTCTACTTTCCTTAAAACTAGTGAAAACTTATTTAAAACTAGCTGCAATCTTTAGGTTCACAAAGATTTGGTAGATCAGACCTCCAAGCTCTGCCCTCATATTTCCCACATATGTGTCTAATAGAACAGAAGACCGTTGTGGAAACAGCTTTCACACGTCCTATACGTGCACGCTCACACACTCACACAGCTGAGTTCCAAAGAGTAAGCACTTCGCTGAGAGCAGCTCATCCTGTTTCATGCAAATGCTCTCCACTGCAGCAAAATTTAGAGACTTTAAAAAAGATAGACTTAGTGACCCCCCCCCCCCCAACTCTTAACCCTTAAAGAATCTGGCACTCAGAGCTTCAGCCCTGAAAGCAGACAAATCTCAAACCTGGTACAGTAAGGCTCTTCTTTCCTCTGATCTTTTCCTGTTTTCTCTCTCAATTTATTTTAACATCCCTTTTCATGGTCTTACCTTTCAGAAAGTTGATTCAGGTCTTGCTGGCTCCTGGCAGGAGAAGCAGCAGGGCTTCTGGCCTTAATTTATGGTTTATATTTCTTCTCTATTCACTGCCCTACTTCCTCACCTTCCAGTGTCCTGCTGGCCTTTTCCCCCTCAGAAAGGACAGTGTCATATAGTGACATGTAGCTTAGAAATTTTATGGTATCAGTACTAGTCTAGCGATTTGGGAAGAATTTAGAAGCCAATTTTGTATATGTGCTTTTTAAAAAAATTTAATTTTATTGGTACATTTTTAGATATACATAATGAGCATTTTATCATAGGAAATTTAGTCCTATATATAATACATCTTGATGCCTTTTTTTTCTTCCATCCCCTTTGTGTATATACTTTTTTTTTTTTTAATGTATGTACTCTTAAATGAGAAGATATTCCCCCCTTTAGTACCATCTTTTTTTCTCTTTGCTCCCATAGCCTCCATGAGTTCTGTTTGCTAGGGGAAATGGAGAATTGTTTATCATGATTAATTCTGAGGCATTATCTTATGAAGTTACAAAATAGCATTTCAGAGCAAGATGTCAGGGAGTCTCCTTGCAGTTCCTGTGGAACAAGTTGACCTTTCAGTTAAAATTCTTTCAGTGTCTTTGGGGGCCCATTTAAAGAGAGCTCAAGCAATAATTAGGACTAAGCAAAGAAAGCTTAATTCAGGGCCAGAATAGTATAATAAGCTTAAAAAAGGAAAATGTGATGCATAATAAACAGGAGTTTGAGCTTTTAACTTATTTCTTCTCTTTTTGTATTACTTTTTTGTTTTTCTCTTCCAGACATAAGAAGTGCGCATTATTTCCCTGGTGGTGGAATGAGGGTCTCATGCTAGTGATAGCCTGCTGAGATTCAGGCAGTGGAGGAACTGGAGTGGGCTGCCTTCTGATACTGTTAAATCTGGGGATTTGGGTTCATCTGAGGAAAACGTAAACTTTATTCCAAGACACCTCTTGCCACTGAATTCTTAGGGTCAAACTGTTATTTTTCAGATTATTCTCTGAGGATGCAGGGAATGGAGGAAATTTTCTGGATAGATTGGAGTGTCTTTGTGAGTCTTTCTGAACACTAGAAACTGAAGTCAGATTTGTGGATTTGTTTTCTTAAGGTGTTTTTTAGATGAAGTAGTAAGGCCCCTAGTTCTTTGGGGAGGCAGAGAGTTTGATATAATATTTAAGACCTTGGTCTTTAGAGTCAGACCTACTGTCTAATTATAGCTCTGCCACTGATTCACTCTGCGACTTTGGGAAGGTGGCTTAACCTCTCTGAGTCTCAGTTTCCTCATAGTAGGAGGATAATGATGTAGGTTTGGTGTGAGTTCAGTACCTAATGAATAAATAACGTTAGCTATAATTGTTACTTGAGATGCCAATGGAAAATCAAATTGAACTTTGCTATGGTTTGAGTGTGTTCCCAAAGGTGATGTATTGGGAGCTTAATCCCCAATGCAATAATGTCGTGAGGTGAGACCTTTAAGAAGTGATTAGGTGAGTGGGTGTGGAGGTATATACCTATAATCTCAGCTATTTGAAAGACTGAGGCAGAAGGATCACAATTATGAGGCTAACTTGGGCAATTTAATGATACTCTGTCTCAAAATAAAAATGAAAAAAAGACTGAGAATGTAACTCAGTTGGTAGAGTGCTTTATCTAGCAGGCATGAGGACCTGGGTTCAAGTCCCATTACTACCAAAAAAGTTAATAGGTCATGAGTGTTTTGAAGTTATGAGCAGATCAGTACTGTTGGAACAGAAATTGTCTTCTGCTAAAAGGAATGAATTTGGGCCTCTTCTTGTAATGCTTTCTGTCATATTGTGACATAACAAGAAGACCCTCATCAGATGCTAGCTCCTTAGTTTTGATATTCTCAGACTCTAAAACTGTAAGAAATAAACCTCTATTCCTTGTAAACTACCCAGCCTTGAATGTTCTGTTATAGTAGCACAAAACTGACTAATCCTAGTCTTCTTGTCAAGTGAAAGTAGATAGAAGAATTTGAAGGAAGATAAGTGGATGAGGGAGAGAAAAAAAATTGCATAGCAAAATGAGAACTTTGGGTACTTTGATGAATTACCTATTGTTTTACTACATTTGTAAATTTCAAACCTTACCTTTTGTTAACCTACCAGACTGATCTTACAAGAAACCTTCCTGGCTCCTCAGTAGAGATTCAGTAGCCACAGTAGCCATGGTGTCCTCTATTATCAGTATATCATTATTTTTATAAAACATAGGGCTGTGTTTTGCCACCGGTATTTTGAAGTGTTATAATAATTAAAGCTGAACTGTACTTGTCAGAATAAGTTCAAAAAGTACATTCTGGGACACAGTGCCTTTGTCCTGACAATGTGTTTATTAGCTTGCTTGTTAATTTCAGAATTAGTTAGCTTGAGACTCCTCTGTGCCAGCTTGCTCACACCAGTACTCAATCCAAAAGCATCCAGAGAGGGAGGCAGGGAAACTCCTCTCAGCACTCCTGGAAAGTCACGGAGTGGCGAACAGTGGTCCTTCTCAAGGGCAGAGAGGAAACTAAACTGCTTCAGGGCTGATACTTCTCCCCCAACATGTCTGTGTGGGAAAGAGTAAATTGTAGGCTAATGCAGCAGAGTGACAGAAGATAGGAGCTTCTTGATAATTTGGAAAACAATTAAGTGTAAACAAATAAGATGAAAGCCTTTGTTGATTTGCCGTACTTTCTCTTGAGGAGGTTGGAGTTTGTACTACTGTGTTTCTCTCCCTACCTGCTCAGCAGAACACTAAAAGGCTGTGTCAGCCTCTGATAAGCTTTGACTGAGAAGGTGATGGAAGAAAGGAGAAGCTCATCTGAAGGGCCTGCATCAGAAGAGGCGTCAATGCCAATTGCTTTAGTTCTGGGCAGTGTCACACACCAGACAGTGGAGGATCCAGCTTGGGGAGGCTGTAGTAGCAAAGGAACAAGAGACAGCACCCAAGTGCAACCTGGAGTCCCAAGGACCTAGGTTCAAAGCCTGGTTTTGCTACTGCTGTTGGAGATACTAAATTCCTGTAGCTGCTGTAACAGATTAATACCAAGTTAGTGGTATAAAGCCGCAGATTTATTTTCATACAGTTCTAGAGCCAGAATTCTGAAATGAATATCACTGGGCTAAAATCCAGGTATTGGTAGGGCTATATTCTCTCTATGTACAATGTTTCTTGCTGTCCAGCTTCTGGTGCCTGCTAATGTTCCTTGGTTTATGACCATATCACTCTAAATCTTTGATTATCATCTTTGAACATCTCTGCTTTGTCTTTATATAACCTTTTTATATGTCTAGGTCAAATTTTGCTCTGTCCTTTTTCTTTTTCTTTGACTTTAAAACATTTTTTTTAGATAGAATCTCACTATGTAGTCCAGTTTGGTTTCAAACTATGTCCTGCATAAGCCCCTGAGTGTTAGGGTTATAGGAGTATACTATCATACCTGGAATTTTGGCTTTTTTTTTTTTTAATTAAGGACACTTGTGACTATATTTAGGGCCTACCTGAATAATTAAGTATAATAATTTGGAAATCTTTAATTATATCTGTAAAAATTTCCTGTATAAGGTAACTTTTAAAAATCTTTTTTAAAAATTAATTTTGGTACATTTTAGATACACATAATAACATTCATCATAGGGGATTTGTAGTTGTTTATGATATATTTTGATTTTTCTTTTTTTCCCATTCCCCTCTCCTCCCTCCAACTCTTTCTTCCCCTCTGTGTGTGTGTGTTTTGGAGACATGGTTTTGCTATGTAGTTCAGGCTAATCTTGAACTCACTTTGTAGCTGAGGCTGGCCTTGAGCTCAGCAATCCTCCCCCTCAGCCTCCCAAGTGCGGGGATTGCAGGCATGCAGCACCACATCTAGACTTCCCTTTCTTATTTACTGAAGCTGTGTTTCCATTTCTTCTCTCTATATTCTCTCTCTCTCTCTTAAATCTCCCTTTCTTGTTTATTGAAGTTGTGTTTCCATTTCTTTTCTCTATTCTTTCTGTATCTTTATTTTTTCTTGTCTCTTTGTTTCTCACTGAGGTAACTTTTATAGGTCCCAGGAATTAGGACCTGTTAGTTTTGGGGAGCCATTATTCTGCCTCTACCATATTGGGTGACCTTGGGCCAATGGTTTTCACCAGTGTAAACTTATTTCCTTATTTGTAAAATAAAAATGGTAATAGTGTCTTCTATACTGAATTTCATGAGACTTCAACTAAATCTTGTATGTTAAACACATACATATGTGGTATCTAGTTGTAGATATCCAGTATTACTATAGATAGATATATTCCATTACTACTACCTGTTGTAGTTGAGTATCTTCTGTGAAAGGGAGAGAAATTGTTAAACAGAGTTTACTTGTGCTAGTTCAGTTTCCCCATATGCATATATTGGCTTGTTTTGACGTGGAATCTTTGTCCATCACCTCCCATGGTCATCGGGTATTCCCAAGACCATCCTCTTATCTAGTCCTCCCCTTCCCCTTCTCAGTCTGTAAACTGGTCTTTGGAAACATGTCTTTTTCTTCAGGGAGTGCGATGGACTAAATATTTGTTCTCCCTCTCAAACTTACGCGTTGCATTCCTAACTCATGTTCGGCTATTTTTGGAGTAAGAAAGTCATTAAGTGCATCCGTAAGAGTGGAGCTAGCGTCCTTATAAGAGGAAAAACAGAGTGTTCTCTCTTTGTGTGCACACATTGAAGAGGCCATGTCACATAGGACATTGTGAGAAGGTGACTGTCTGCAAGTCGTGATATGAGCCCTCACCAGAAACCGAATTGGGTAGAATCTTGAGCTTGGACTTCTAGTCCCCAGAATTTTGGAAAAATAAATTTTTTATTGTTTAAGCCACCGGTCTATGGTATTTTCTTATGGTCTGAACAGACTGATTCTGCAGCTATAACGTGGCTATTAAGCACTTATGCCTAGACACTTAGAAATAAGCTTGAAAGCTGGAATTATTCCCAGTTATCATTCAAGATGGTTTGCTGTGTTGCTGCTTTCCCATGGATAATTGTAAGTCCATAATGAAAGAGGGAAGAATATTATTTTTACACTGGTATTTAGTATCTGATAGCTATTAGCCAAAAGGTATGTGTCCCCAGCGAGGTATTGTAAATACATTTTATCTGTTCTTTTACCTGCTGTTTCATGAACACATCCCTGAAGCATCTTAATCTTGTTTTTCATTCTTGTCTTCAACTGAGGAATGTTCTCATTTGCAACTTTGGGGGATAATTACTATGTCCATTAATTTCTGTTCTTTTCTTCCCTTCCATTTATTTCTTGCTCCTTGAGAAATTTTTTGTCCCTAAATCTACACTAACAGGAGACAAGTCACTTGATTAAAGGGTATTTTATGCCATAGATTTCTCTGGCTCCCTTGGCATAGTGGTGGAAAAGCTATGTCAGCTTTTTCGTAGCTGGGTAAAGGTCTTTCCCTGGTTTGGGCTGAGATGACTAAGATTTTTTGGGGGGAGTGTCTGACCCAGGTACACTAAAGAATGTTTTTCACTGGGGTGCTTCTGAGCAGGGAGCAGAAAATCTTACCTGGTTTTCTTTTGACTAGAGGTTCGGTCACAGACATTAATCAAGTAAGTGTTATATACAGGATGCTATGCATAGCCTCATAGGTTCTTGGCTCATAGAGATGCTCAGTGCTTGTTGATTAAATGAATGTGTGGCTGGGTAGAGTGGCCCTTACCATTCAGAGACCTAAGGGGCAGGCCACAGGGTTAGTGCCTGGATACTAGTGAATGAGGGTGCTGTAACTACCCTGGAAATGTAACAGAATTAGGAAGAGCCTCTTGAAGGCCATGGTGCCTCTTAGCTCTGTAAGAGGAAGCAGTAAAGGGGGGAGGCTATATTGATGATGGCTTACTTTGCATTTGATTTTTCCTGGAATTTTGCCCCTGTAAGAGTCTTCTTCATTGTAGACGGGGACTGTTACATATGTTCTGTGTAAGTGTAGATGTTTTATAAATGCCAAATGATCATCCAAGACAGTTGAGGGAGGAGATGGAAAAATAATAGTCTGGACAAGTTGGCTTAGGATAGAGTAGAGGCTGGGATGTACGGTATGTAAGTGAGATGCTTGGGAATGGAATCGAAGAAGGTGAGAAAGCTGAAGATAGAAAGGATTTGAAGTAATCTGGAACATAGTGGGAGTCTAGCTTGAAGAAGTCTGATCTTGAGGAGTTCTAGAAGGATTTTTGTCAGTGACAGTGAGGCAGAGTGTAGTTGACTTGGCACACTGGGAGTAGAAAAGCACTGGGAAGATTGACTTAATTCTGAGGCCTCATTCTACACCCCTTATGTTTGTCCATTATGATTCTTATTATGTGGTAATTATTTTTGTAAATATGCCTCTTTTGTTTCCTAGAAGGCAGGAGAAGGTCCTAAGTTATCTCTGTAGCTCAGTTACTGTATTATATCACTTGCTATGTTCATCACATAGCAAGTGATATAATAAATGACTGATAAATATTAAGGCTTGGGCCAGCTATCCAGGGGTTGGGGGTGTAATGGTAGTGGCAGTGGCAACAAGTGGCTTTAGGAGGTGAAAAGGATAGAACTGAGATATGAGCCTGACAGACTCACATCTCAAGAATTTATTCAATATTTCTTCTGTGGGGAGGGTCAAGCTAGTTGGGATTATTAGGTACATTCTGTGTAAATGCACAATGGACGTGGTCCCTTTCTCCATAATGCTTATGGTCTAGGGAGAAGGACAGCTGTATAAGAAAGTATAAACCAGGCATGGTGGCACACACTGTAATTCTAGCACTGTGGGAAGCTAAGACAAGAAGATCAGAAGTTGGAGCCCACCCTGGGCAACTTAGAGGCTCAGTATGAACTTGTCTCAAAAAAAAAAAAAAAAAAAGATTGAGGATGTAGCTTAATGTGAAGGCCTTGAATTCATTACCCATTACTTAGAGAGAGAAAGAGAGAGAGAGAGAGAAAAGAAAGGTATAGTAGTAGGTACTGTGATCATGGAAGGGTGAATGAATGCTCTGGCAGCACTGAATCTTTTCTGTGGGGAGGGTTGGGGAAGATCTGCTAGAGGAAGTTATCTTTTAAACTGAAACCTTTCAGATCAGTAGGAATTTGTCAGATAAAGAGGAAAGGAAATGGCATTCCAACCAGAGGGAATGATGTGCAAAAGCCTGGAGGTGGGAGGCAAGATATCTTAGAGCAGTAGGAAAATGTTGTGTAAGGCAGCTGTAGACAAGGTGAGGAGAGAGAAAGAAGCTGTGGATATTGATTTGGCTCTGTCTGGTAGAGGGATTTGGGTGAAGAATTTGGCCTTTATTCTGAGAGTCCTGAAAACACATTAAATAGTTTCTAGCAGGGGAGGATGGGTCAAATTCAAGCTCTGGATATAGAATAATCTCTAACATGTAATGAAGGTGTACATTTGTACTGCAATTTACTGATCTTGTATCTCAGACTCCTTTGACATTGTAGTAAAGCCTACCCATTAGCTCCAAGTCCCAGTCCCAGTGTGAGAGTTTGACACCTGGGAGAGTGTGGCCTGCCTCAGGCCTGAGTGCCTGGTGTTTGATCTTAGCCCCACAGCCCAAGGCAGGTGAGCTGAGTAGTGTTCGGATTGTTGCTCCCCTCTTCGGCAGCTCTCTCAGCTCTCACTGCAGAGCCCTGCACACCAGCTTAAAATTCCTCAGCCACTGCACCTTCCTCCGCTCCATGCTCTCTATAAATTGAAAAATTTTTATGACAATGTCATATCAACAGGAAAAGTTTTAAAAAGTAAGGCTGAGGAATAAAGACCTCTTTGTTGTTTCTCCCTGCAAGGGAATCTGAAAAAATATAGAAAGTGTAAGTTTTATGTTAAATATCCTTAGGGTTTCCTTTCCTTCCCTTTTAAAAGTTTTTTCCATTAACCAAAAATCCGACAGAGATGCTTGTGGGAAGATAATTCCTTTTGGCTGGAGCTTAAGCTCCACGTTGTGAGCTTTTTAATTTTCTTTCATCAGCAGTGGGTTGGGACCCAACTGTGCAGTCACTGTAGCTCATCACAGTTCTGTTGCTGGGCACATTATCTCTGTGAATCTATATGTTTTCCCCTTGTACCTACCTAATGAAAACCAAATTAAATCAATTTTTAATCAAGGAGATGAATGACAGGCTTTTTCTTGAAAAGAAACCACAAGGCCCCAAAGTACTGGGTGCAATATAAAGTGAAGTTTTTATTTGCATGTGTGCTATTAGGTATCTTTAATGTCAGGAAAACAGGAGGCACAGTTAAAGCAGCATTTGGAAAGATGCCATGCCAGGGAGATGAGGGAGAGTGCTTTTCTCCTGCTCATTTCTTTCACAGTTGTGCACACCTGTGTGTTCCATACATTTTGTGCTGGTACATAGTACATATTAGTTGCTCAAGGGTATCCAGATAAATGGTTTCTGAAATGAGGCCTTCTTTCTTTTCTGTTGCCCACTCTCTCTAGCTTCTCAGTCTACTGTTTGTTCATTTCTTCATTTATTTGTTCAACAGACATTTATTCCTCTGTGCTGGTGTGAGGGGCAATGACAGGACATGGAATGAAGGGAATGTTTCCATTGGATTGAGGCAGGGAGGCATGGTGAGATCTTTCCTTCTCTTCAGGCTGTCTGTCTGTCTATCTATTTATCCATCTTTCTGTCTTTAACTTGGAAAATGGAGCTTCAAGGTACTGTTAACACCAACATCCTTTTCCTAAAATTTCCTTATTCAGTCTGCTTTAGTGGATGCAAATGATTTCACTAAATGATTTTTCTTATGGCAGGGGAGGGTGGTGGAGAGTATAGGGATGAGGACTTCTCAATTCAAAGGCTGTTTGTCTCCATGGGAAATTAGGGGTGGGCTATGGGAAACCAACCTTGCCTTACCTGAAATTTGATTCCCATAGTTATAGGCCCCAGGCTCTGGGCTCCCAAACCCATTGACATTTCCAGAGACTTACGTGGACCACAGACTGCCCCTATAGCCCACTTTCTAACTTCTGTTGCTGCTATTGAATGGACTCTCTGAGTGTCTCTTTTCATCTGGCATTCGTCAGAATTTTTCTTCTCTACCGGGAATCACACTCAGGATCTTGTGCTTGCCAGGCAGGCACTTATGTGGCTGAGCTATATTGCTGGCCCAGTGGGAATTTTTATAGGGGCTTGGGAGACTAGTATTCCAGAAACCCTGGGCTAAGCAGATAAGAGCTTTAATGAAAGCTGTGTGCCTTTTGTTTCTTCATTGTAGTGCTTTTTTGGGTTCAGGCTCATTGAAAGCCTGTGGGGGCTGCCTTTGCCTGGGAAGTAAGGTGGCTATTAACAGCTTGGGCATGTGAGGAGGAACACCGGGGCAGGGAGAAATTTAGCAGATGAAATTGATAATAATTGATGATAGATGGGCAGCAGCTGGAGGGAAAGGAGGACAAGGGAGAGGGAAATATGAAAATTCTTAGTTTCTGGTTTGGGCAGGAGAGCAAGGTAGTTCTAGAAGAGGATCAGGCATGTGAGGGTAAATCAGGGACCCACTTGTTGAATGTGAAACACATAAGAGGAGACTATAGCAGGGATATTCTCTGGGAAAGGGTGGCATGAAGGTTATTTCCAGAATCTTAGGCTGCTTGCTTGTTCAAATTGCTCATGGGGTGGACTACTGTGGATAGATTACAGTCCAATTCCAGATTCTGCTTACTGAATGCTATTAAGGAAGATAGAAATAGGGTGTTTGCAAGAATAAATCATTGAGGCTAGGCATAGTGGCACATGCCTATAATCTCAGCACTCAGGAGAGTGAGGCAGGAGGATTGCTTTGAGTTTGAGGTTAACTGGGTTACATAGTGAGTTCAAGGCCAGCTTGGACTCACTATGGGTGACCCTGTCTCAAAAAGAAAAAGGAAAAGAAAAGAAAAGAAAGGAAAAGAAAAGAGTAAATCATTAAACTACAGGGTAGCTAAATGAGCAGAATTCACCAATTGTGGTGAACCACTTCTCCAAAAGCTGTGTGTGTGTGTTTGAGGCAGGGTCTTGCTATGTAGTCTAGGCTGGCCTTGAACTTGCCTCAGCATCTTGAGTGCTGGGATTACAGGTGTGTGCCACCATGCCCTGCTAGAAAGCAGTTTAGTAAACTAGCCAGCTTTCTATTTTGCCTTTCTTGACTCTTCTTCACCATTATGCAATTCTGAAAAGGAGAGAGGTTCCAGAGATTTGTTAAGACAGTACAGTGAGCTGTGGGTTTGAAACCTAACATGTCTGGCAAAGAGCGTTCTTGTGTACCACAAGATTACTGCCCATATGTCCTTTGGTCCTGCATATATTTGTTGAAATAGATGCGTATTCCTAGTTTCATGCCTCCAGGCCTCTGCCTGATAATGCCTTTCTCATTGTCATTGTTTGGCTAACCCCTTTCCCTCTCTTAATCTTCACAGTTCACCTCTTCTAGGAAGTCCTCCCTGACCCCACCCCCTGAAGGATATGTCTCCTCTCCTGCCTCAGAGTCATCTCTGCCACTAATGCAAAATTAAACTGTAACTAACAATTTGCTCATCTGTCTGTGACTCTCTCATAAACTCCTGGAGTCAAGACCCTTTTTAGCTTCTTTTTTGCATCTCAACCACCTGACACATATTTGAGATGGAGCAGGTTTCAACAAATATGTATGGAAGAATATATAATCTTCAACTGGATGTGTTGGGATGGCACCTGATATTTGTTACCTAATGACAGTATGGATTTATTAATATTTTCATAGTGAATGGATTTTTGCTTTTTTGATAATAATCTTATATTGGAGGGTGACAAGGTCTTTGCAAAAAATACTTTTTTCTAGATTGACATGTCTGTTAACTACTCATCTGGGGTTGAAATGGCTTTGGTGTGGGTGCAGAACTGCAGGTAGCAAATCAACAGTGTGTCTAGGCTGTGTAGGCATAGTTCTTGGGTTTTATTTTTGTTTTGTTTTTGGATGCTTTCCCCATTCCTTGAGCTACAACCCAAACATCTGACTTCTCTGAAGCCAGGGCTTGTTCCTGGTTGTTGATTAAGTTCCCCCTACCCAGTGTTTTCTGTTGGCATTGCCAGGGGCTACTGTGGATGTCTTAAGGAGAGCTGCCGTAAGAGGTATCTCTGAGTCACAAGAGACAGAATGGAATAAGTGAAAAGAATTCTCTCCTACTTTAGGAGGGCAAGCTGATTAGGCAATACAGAGGAGGGCATAGGGAAGAACAGAGTGACTGAAAGAAAGATAAGGCCAACTACATATGAGGTAGTCAATCTGAAGGGAAAATAGAATGAATTGGACCTCTGCTATAAGGATAAGCAAATGTGGGCCACTTGGTGTCTCTCACGTGCTTTTTGCTCTTAAAATGATGGTATCTTACTCATGACACAGTAGGATTGCATTCAGGGCTACTACTGTCCAAAGTGGAGGTTCCTAATGCTTGCTGATCCTTGGCCAGATGTACTCTGCCTGGAGTTGGTTGGAAAGAATGTTACCAGGACATTTACCTGGGCAGGTAGCTGGCATGTCACTCCTTTTCAGCAAATCTGGTTTGGTATGCAAGCTAACTGGCAAGCTATCCCCATGGAGCTTACTATAAAGAATTCTGGGCCCTGATGGCATCCCCGTCACAAACTCACTCACTGGAACTGAGTCCCTTTGAAAAGTTCCAGTCTAGAATACTGCTGTTGGCTGAGCTGTACCCCTGTCAGTTGCAGGCTGATGACTCCTGGCAGGCTAGGATTTGGTTGGTGGCATCTTGCATGGCCCCCTGACCCCACCTGCTGTCATAAATCCTGTAGTATACCCTCTGTACACATGCCTGAATATTTCATGATATACCGCTCTAAAGAAGAACAGATACCAGATGGGAAGAATAACTCTCTTGGGTTTACATGTGTCTTTTTGTTTTAAATTGCACTTTAAAAAATAAATTGTATCTTGGTTTGGCACTTTTCCATGCTCAGAATGTATTTATTTGTCATGTTCTTGCTGCCCTATGGAGACCAGCAGAGCTGTGAAGCGAAGCCACCTCATTAGGAGATTCTAGAAGAAAATCAGGGCTCTCTTGTCACTTCCCTAGGGATATGGGCCACCCCTCTTCCACATCCTGCTAAGGCCAGGGCCTAGGAATAGCTCTTCAGGGCAGTGTGTTCTGTGCCAGTGTCCAAGGATCTTAAGGAATTTAATTAAACAACTGATAGACTATGGGATGTTTAAAGTTAAAGTGTGATTTTTGTTGACATTAAACACAGTTATTTAAATATCAGTTAATTAGTGCTTTTTAATATTGCTTCTTGAACTTCTTGGTTACTGTGGTTGACACAGATACTTGACAAACACAAGTTCAGTGTGGAGGCGTGGGGCACAGTTGGAGGAGAATAGGAGAGAACACATAATTTACAGCTGCTGAAATAATTCAGCTGCTTTTCTTGCTGATTACTCTCCTCCTCTGTTCTGCTGATGCAGTGAATTGTTAATGGCATAGGCTCATTCTGTGCCAATCAGGATTGGTTTGAGGCCATTTTGATTGTTGGGAATAAACTCTGAGATTGAGAGGAACACTTTAAGTTCAAAAGTAATGCTGTGTTCATCCTCAATGGCAACATAGGGCCTGAAGTTTGGGGTGTTTTGTGTTTTGAGGGCTGCATTATGTTGGCTGCAGGTAGGCACTAAACTGTGGAATGTTGCTCATTGGGTAAAAGAGGGCCAGTGGAATACGTAGGGGTTGGTTTATAGAGCTGCAGACAAACTGAGTTGTTACAAACAGAGCACATACCTTTATGAAGTGATTGATGACCCCTTTGAGTGTTTCTCTGTCTCAAAGAGCTCCTCTATGTTTGCATATGTCATTTTTCTGCATTAAGGTGTTCATCTGTCCACCTTTTCATCTTTCCACTTATAGTTTCATTTACTTATTTGTTCATCAGCTATGTTTTGAGCGCTTGCTATATGTTAGACTTACATTAACTAGGAATAGAACAGTAGATGAGTCTCTGCCCTCAGGGAGTTCATATTTATAGTAGAGTTTTGTGGCTCTCATGATAAATGAATGGAGAATTATGGGAATATATGAAGGAACAACAAAACATGGCAAGTAAATTCTAACAGGGCATAAAATTAAGCATCTGACCAAGTTGGGCTTATCCCAGTAGCTAAAAGGTACATTCACTTTAGAGAATGTACTGACAACATTTGCCACATTAATGGGTTAAAGGTAAAACTAAGCAATCACTTTTGTAGATGTAGAGAACCACATGATAAAATGTAATATTCATCCATGGTAAAACCTCTTAACAGTTTAGAAAAAAGTTAGGAACTTCTTTACTTAGACAAAGAATGTTTACCAAAAAAACTACAGAAAACATTTTTATTTCTTAAGTTTTCAGATGAGAGAACAATACAGTGTTACTGTGTACCTAGTATCCAGTTTTAGCAGTTACTAGTGGATAGACACATTACATTACCTTGAAAATTTTTAGTGTGGTAGATTACGTATGGCATAAAATTTGTCATTCTATTTTATTTATTTATTTATTTATTTATTTATTTATTTATTGGTACTGGGGATCAAACTCACAACCTTGAGCTTGCCAGGCAGGCACTTAAGCCACTGAGCTAAATCCCCAGCCCCTGTCATTCTATTTTAAAGGATAGAATTCAGTAGCATTAATTATATTAACAATGTTGTGTAACCGTCACCACTAATCCTTTTTTTTTTTTGTATCTACTAACCAAGAACTTTAAAAAAAAAAGATTTTGAGATTGAGTCTTGTTAATTTGCTAAGTTACCCATGCAGGGCTCTGACTTGCTATTGTCCTGTGTCAACCTTCCAGTATACTGAATTATAGGTTTGCACCACCACACTTGGCTGATCGTTTTTATTTTAATTTATGTATTTTTTTCTCAAAACAGAATCTTTTTATGTAATTGAGGCTGGTTTTGAGTGCACTATGTAGCCCAGGCTGACCTTGAACTCAGCTCAATCCTCCTGCCTCAGCCTTCCAAATGCAGGGATTATTGGCAAATGCTGGGATTACACTCACCATGCCTGCCTTCAAATTTTTAAATTTTATTGAAGGTCAGTTTATCTGTTTTTTTTTTCTTTTGTCACCTGTGATTTTGGTGACATATTTAAGAAATCATTGCCAAATCAAAGTTTTGAAAGTTTGCCCTTATATTTTGTTCTAAGAATTTTATAATTTTATCTTTCAATTTTTAGGTTTTTGATCCATTTTTGGTCAAGGATATACTTGCAAAAAACTGATCAGCTAAGCCGGGCATGGTAGAGCACACCTGTAGTCTCAGAATTTGGGAGGTTGAGGCAGGAGGATTGTGTGAGCTCGAGACCAACCTGAGCTACAAAGTGAGCGCAAGGCCAGGCTGAACTGCATAGTGAGACTCTGTCTCAAAAAGAAAAAAAAAAAAATCAGTTGACTGTAATCCTAGTGCTTAGACAGCTTAGACAGAAGAATCACCTTGCATTCAAGGCCAGTCTACACTATATAAAGTAAAACCTTGTCACAAACATACAAACAGATTGTAGCTACTAGGGAGATTGAGGCAGGAGGACCACAAGTTTGAGGCCAGCCTGGGCAATTTAGCAAGATAGTGTCTCAAAATTTTAAAAAAGGTTAAGAATATGGCTTGGTGGTACTCTCTTGGCATGTGCAAGGTCCTGGGTTTAATTCCCATTAATACATGCAAGTATTATATACACACAAATCCATTGTAGATGTGAGAGTGTAATTCTGACCTCTCAATTTTATTCCGTTGAGAGAGATATATAATATATATATAATATATATAATATATAATATATAATATATAATATATAATATATAATATATAATATATAATATATAATATATAATATATAATATATAATATATATTATATTATATAATATAAAATATAAAATATATAATATATAATATATATATTATATATATTATATATATTATATATATTTATATATTATATATATTATATATATTATATATATTTATTATATATATATATATATATTTGGTACTGGGGATCAAACTCATGACCTCACGCTTGCCAGGCAGGCGCTTGTGCCACTGAGCTATATCCCCGGCCTCTCGTTGGTTTATATATTTATCCTTATGTTGATACTATACTTTTGATTACTCTAGCTTTGTGGTAAGTTTTGAAATCAGAATTTGCTCTGATTCTCTAGCTTTGTCCTTTTTCACAATTATTTTGAGTATAAGCTGAGCAGCAATTCTCCTGCCTCAGCCTCCCAAGTGCTGGGATTACAGGAGTGTACCACCATGTCTGAAATGTGTATATTTTGATCATGTTATCCCCCCACTTAATTTTATAGGTTGGTTGATAGAGAGAGAGGGTCTTGCCATGTAATCTAGGTTAACCTTGAAATTGCTATGTAGCTTGGCCTGCTCTTGAAGTCACAGTCCTGTCTCAACCCCATTTCCAGCTTGATTTTCTTCCTTCCTGCCTGCCTGCCTGCCTGCCTTCCTTCCTGACTTCCTGTCATCCATCTATCCATCAGTGTTTTATCTGTCTACCTTTCAATCACATTGAAGATTGAAACCTGCATCTTTGTACTGATCTACATCCCCAACCCTTTTTTCCATTTTTTATTTTGGACAAGGTCTTGTTAAATCACTAAGTTGCTGAGATTTGACCTGATCTCATGATCCTCCTGCCTCAGCACCCCAGAGTGCTAGTATTACAGGCATGTACCACTGTGCCTGGCTAAATTTTTGTTGTTATTGTTAAATTGTTCAGAATGGGGTCAAACTTGTTATCTTTTCAAAATATTAGGATTTACAGGCACAGACCACCATGCCCAGTTGCTTGAAATTATTCTAAATAAAATTGCCTCCTTAAATTTATTTTCAGATTATTTATTATTGGTGTATAGAAATACAACTAATCTTGAATATTGATTTTATATTCTGTAACTTTGCTATTTATTTATTTGTCATTTTGAGGCAGGGTCTCAATGAAGATCAGGCTGACCTTGAACTCACTTTGTAGCCCAGGCTGACCTTGAACTTGCAGTGATCCTCCTGCCTCAGCCTCCAGAGTGCTGGGATTACAGGCCTATGCCACCATGTCCAGTTTTGTTTATTTATTAGCGCTTTCTACACATAAAATTGTGTTACCTACACAAAGAAAGTTTTACTTTTTCCTTTCCAATATGCATGGTCCCCCCTTTTTTTCCAACTGCTCCAGCTGGAACTGTTATAGTGTGTTATGGAAATGGTAAATGTATACATCTTTTATCTTTTTAATTTCCTTTTGTGTTTTTCTGAGACAAGGTCTCACTATATATTTCAGGATGTCTTTGACTCCCTCTGCTTCTGTATCCAGAGTGTTAGTGGTGAGATTGCATCACTGTGCCCAGTTATCTTTTATTGTTCTTGGTCTTAGGAGAAAAACTTTCAGTTTTTCACTATCAGATAAGATTCTAGCTATAAGTTTTTCATGTATGTCCTTTATTATGTTGAAGATACTTTCTTTTACAGGCTTATTTAGTGTTTTTATCACTAAAAAAAGTATTGAATTTTGTTAAATACCTTTTCTTTATCAATGGAGCCAAGCATATTTTATTCTGTGATTAAAACTATTCATTTTCCCCTCAAAAAAAAAAAAAGTATGACAATACACATCTGTGACCCCAGCATTCAAGAAACTGAGGCAAGATGATCACTGAAAATTCAAGGCCAGCCCAGACTACATAGTGAGTTCAAGGCCAGGTTGAACTCTATAGTGAGTCCCTGTCTCAAAAAATAAAGCAAAACAAAACAAAACCAAAAATGAAGACAAACAAATAAAAACAAAAAATGCCTTCATTCTAGTAATATGTACACTACATTGATTTTCTTGTTGAGCCACCCTTGTATTCCTGGGGTGAATACCATTTGGTCATGTTGTATGATCCTTTTTTTATTTTTTTTTATTTTAAAAGGGAGTAAAATTAAACACAACAAAACAGAACAGAATGGGACATAAGAAAGCATAAATTTCAAAGCTAGACAACCAGAGATCTTCACTATCTGTCATATTGTCTCTTGTTTTCTTCCAAATGGTTGTCCTTATCTTTGCATATGGAGAGCTCATACTAAATAACATAGTCAATCTTTTCACA
>PVJX010011019.1:0-54913 GCA_004027295.1 Dolichotis patagonum | reverse complement strand
TAATACCCATTGATCATTTTCTGTTATTCGGTTCAGAAAGCCCTGGAATTCTTTCACTATATGCATGGCTTTATACTATTGTGTTATGTTTGATATTATTGTAATTGAAACTATGCTCAACTATAGCAGAGTAAGAGATATGGTGTTAGATACTGTTGGTGTCCAGTTGACTTAATGTAAAGTACTGTGTTGCCTATGTTGTCCTCTTCTGATCTGCTCTGTACTGCCCCCTTTTGTTTTATTCTCTTTTAAATTAAGTTAAAAAAATTATAAAAAAAATGTCACTACATACTTGTTAGGGGAAAAATTCAAGAGGAAGAGATGATAATCATAAATATACTTGCACCAAATACAGGAGCAGCCAACTGTGTAAGGCAAATACTAGTATAAGTATCTTTAAATTAACTGAAAGCAACATTAAATCTGTTAGAGTAGAAACTGGATGTGTGTTATAACATGGCTATATAAAATTTCTAGATATAAATTAATACATATTTTTCCACTATTATTTTAATCTTCTCTGATACCATGATCAATAACCTGAATCAAATGCAATGGCAACATCATAATATGCATTTTCTTTTTGGTACTGGGGATTGAACTCATGACCTCACGCTCGTCAGGCAGGCATTTACACCACTGTGCCAAATCTCTGGCTACATATGCATTTTCAGTCATTAGCTTTACAGCTGACTAGCAACACAGGCAAAGCACTAAGTTCAAAAACAAGATCACATTGTATTGCCTTTTCCATCTGATAATTCCAAAAGAATATTACTACTCAAAATGTGTGAGATCTCAAAATCATGTCCATAGATCGCAGAATGAAGTTCTTCCTGGAAAGTTGTCAATGATAACCACAGCATTTCAGAATTAAAAAAAAAACATTACATTATTTACCAATAAATACTATTGAAAAGGAAATATTAAAATAATACTAAGCTTATGCAATGTAGTCATGGTCTTTTCTCATCCCTGGGGGAATGGGAGATTCTTGGGTGTTTTGGAAGGTTTCTGTACTTAAGCATTCATTGACTACTTGATGATAGTAATGCAGGCAAGCACTAGAATTGTGGTCACTTCCAGTAAATCTTGGGAATAAGTGTCTAATAATATCTGGATCATTCTCTATCAAATTTCAGTATGACACATTTAAAATAATGGTTACAGACAACATATTATAATAAATACCCTAAAGTTACCACATACATTTGATAAATGTTAACATCTCAGCATTTTTAAACTTATTTTAAGAAATAAAATATAGTTGTAGATAAGTTGCTATCACTCTCTTAGCCTGATGATCCCCTTTCTCTTCTCTTTTGTCCATTCTCCTAATTGTTTGTGTTACTGTTTGTATTCCTATCCATTTTATTTTATTTGAGAGGTGTTGAGACAAGGTCTTGCCTTTGTAGTTCAGGCAGTCTTTGTACTCATTATGTAGTCAAAGCTGACCTCAAACTCACAGTGATCCTCCTGCTTCAGCCTCCCAAGTGCTGAGACCACAGGTGTGCACCACCATGCTTGGGTTCCTGACCCTTTTAAAATCTTGATATGCATATGCTTTACAAACAAGATGTAGCATTGTTTTATATGTAATGAAATGCTCTGAAATAATGCTGTAAGTAGTTTATTGAACAGTCTCTACTTAATAAAACATAAACATCATCCATTTCATTTTTTCTTCACTTGCTTCTTTCATTGTGCTCTTAAATCTTTTCTACTTTGACAGATGTTAGAACTTCCCAGTCATTCACAATACTAAAAATTACTCCTCACATTCTAACATCACCTTATTTAAATCTTGGTCCTTGTAGTTTATGCACCTATAAAATACAGGTCTACAACTCGATTCATTTTTCTGTGTGATCTGAGTGGTCACCACCCACTTGGTAACCACTCCGATCAGAACATTTTGACCACTACCAGGCAGTGCCCTTCAGGGCGTGTTGTGTCCACTCTCAGAGTGGATGCTGCTCTCCGCTGGGCCTTAGATTAGTTACCCTGTCCTTGTGTTTTAAGCAAACAGAATTACAGAGTAGGTGTTCTTTTGTGTTTGCCTCCTTTTGCTTATCATCAAGGTTTGAGACTCACACGAGCTGCTGCATGTCTCAGTACTTCACTGCTTTATTGTTGTTGTGCAATATCCTGCTGTGTGAATAGTCACAGTGTGTCTGCCGGTCAGGTTATTTCTATCTTTTGGCTGTTATGAATAAAGCTTCCAAGAACATCTTGTACAGGTCTTTTTGTGGACATCTGTATTCAGTTTGGTTCTGAAGATGAAAGCGCTCAGCACCAGGATAGTGTGAGTTTAACATTACTATGAACTGCTAAATACTTTTTGGAAGTATTTGTCACATTTTACACTCCAAACCAGTAATAGGAGGATTTCAGTCACCACATTTGTATCAGTTCTCATAAAATCACTTCTTATCCTTCATTCTGGTTGGTGCATAGTAATTTCTGTTGTTATTTTTTATCCTTGTAAATGAAAAACCAAAAGTGGTTCTGAGTGCTTGTTGCTTCTACCTGCACTGAATATCTCTAGTAAGATGCACCAGAGTTAAAACAAGCTGGGCGTGGCAGCATGCCTGAAATTCCAGCATCTGGAAGGCTGAGGCAGGAGGATTGCCATGAGTTTGAGGTTACCCTAAACTACACAGTGAGTTCAAGGCTGGCCTGAAATACAAAATGAGCCCATGTGTTAAAAAATGTCAGAACATCCTCATCTTCCTTTGAAGATCAGCAAGCCCATAGGCAGCTAAAGCATGAATGTAGATGGTTTATGTCCACCCTAGAAGTGTCAGTTACCTTTGAATATTGAACCATGTAAACATATAACCTATTAAAAAATAAAATTAGTGAGCCCAGCCCCCATATGCACACAGGCCACTATTGGGACTCTCCCATGGGTAACCAGCATAGGGAGGGAGAAGCAGCCAGCCATGCCTTGGAGAAGCCACTAGTGTCTGGAGAAGCCCATTCCTCACCCAACCACCTCTTGGGTAACTTGGGTTAGGAGAAACCCAGGTGCCTGAATCATCTCCCTACACCATAGATGGGTAGTCAAAATGGGAAGTGCCTGGGACCCACAACTGGCTTATCCAGAAGAACCCAGGAAAATGTCAAGATAAAGGAGCAAAAGGCAATCTCTGACCTTCAGCCCAAACAGAACAAGTCCAGGAGACAGGGACATAGAAGAAAGTGGAAGTCGCACACCTGAAGTTTCTAGGATAATGGCCACTGAAGTAAAGAAAGTACTTCATGAGGCCGTAAAATAAATCAGATCAGAAATAATATCTCAGATTAAAAAATGACAAACATAATAAAAGAGTTGCTAAACATATCTAAAGATGACATAAATTAAAAAAAGAAGAAGGAAATTAAAAACTATTGAAAGTTGGCAAAACTGCTTGAAAGAAACTGACGATAGACTTTCAGACCTTGAAGACAGGCTGGCAGCTAGCAATTGAGAAAGGGAAGATCTCTTAAAAATAACAAGGAACCAGGAAATAACAATTCAATGGCTGGCCATTCAAGGACTGCAAAGGAAAACAAGAAGTCATCAAGAAGTAAGCCCTCTTTGAGAATTAGCACCATGCATAGGCCACTGGGGGGACAACCAGACACCAGCCTTTTCCCGTGAGTCAGCACCATTTGCAGACTATGAGGGAAGAGGACAAGTCACTAAGAAGAAGCCCCCCTGCAAATTGGCACATGTGCAGGCCACTTGGGGAACAGCCAGATGCCATTCCCTTCCAGCATGTGGGCTGGGAAACAAGAAGAGCCACCACCACCACCACCCCTGCTGTGACATCTCTATATGAGGAAATATTACTTAGCTACAAAGAAGAATAAATTTGAGCCATTTATAGGAAAATGAATGCAACTTGAAAATACAATGTTAGGTGAAATAAATCAGACAAATGAGCCTAAACACCATATGGTTTCTCTCTTTAGAGAAATCCAAAGTACAAATAAAGAGTAAAATAAAAGATGTATAAAAGGAAATAGGGAAATAGGTCTTTTGCAAATAGGAAGGGGACCAAAAGATGGAGGGTGGGGATGGAAGAAAGGCGAAACAAATGTAGTGAATTGTGATGTGACATGTACATGTGCCAACTACCTACTGTGAGTATAATCATTAAGAATCACAAACAGGAACTTAAAAGATGAAAACAGGGGAGAGGGTCTAGAGACAGAGAGAGGGAAAAAGGAGGAGAGGAGAAGGGATAAAAAGAATCCAGGTATGTTAACTACCTGTATTTACTTTCTATGACAAATGTAAACACTATGTAATGGAAACATGCACTATTAAAAATTTGTTTTTAAAAAGCTCACTCAATTACTCATTGCCATGGGATTCCTAGTCCGCCACCTGCTCTCAGCTTGGAGAGGACCTGTGAGCTGTGCACTCCGTGTGAGGAGGAGGCGCCTGTGTCAGTCCTTTTGCACTGCTGTAACAAAATAACAAAGCTGGGTGCTTGTGAGCACATTTACTCCTCACAATTTGGGGTGCAAAGTCTGGCAGTCTCAGGGTCTGGAGGCACTGTTTTCTGATCGTACTTTCCTACTGTGTGCTCTCTTGGAGGATGCAGCAAGGAAGCTCTGTGGAGTCTTGGGGATGGACATCACACTTGCTCATGAGGATTCCACCTTTAGGACCTCCTCTCTTCTCACAGGTCCGTGTCCTGCTGCCATCACACCGAGAGCGAGGGGTCAGCAGCGCAATGTGGCTGGGCGGCCCCTGCTCCACTCTGTATCTTGCCAGAAGCATTTTTGGTTATGGCCTGGACATTTTTAGGACTTCCACCTCCTTCCTCTTCCTGGCTCAAGCAATTCCAAAATACGTGAGAAGAGGTAGGAGAGGAAGGAGAAGAGTTTTGCTTGTGTCCGGCTGTCCTCATGGTCTTCTCTGCAGACAGCTGGCTGCAGGCCTCATTGCAGTCCACAGGAGTTAATATTTGTAATCCCAGGGAAAAGCTATTGGAATTCTTATGAGTAAATTCCAACCTACCACCGCCGATGCAAAACATGGTGAGAGAAAGGGGCAGAAACATGTCTGCAACTGTGGGGAGCCAAGGGGGCCCTAAGTCCAGGCAGCACAATGTCTAACCAGAACAAAGGCTACCGGCCAGTGCCAAGCGCAGTTATTAACTCTGAAGAGAGGAGTGGCCTGGGCTGAGGGACTGTGAGGACAGTGGGAATTACGTGGGTGCTGTGAGCTGGGCTAGGTAGGATCAATGTGGCACCTCTGCCGTATGCAGAGAGAGGTGTGCAGAGACTGCCAGATTCCGCTAACAGGCAGCCTCCAAGTTTGGGCCTCAGCTTTGACATTTGGCTCCTCTCTCTGAGACACCATGAACTCTTTCTCGAGGCTCAGTCACAGCTGACAGTGTGATGTCTCTTGGCCTAGTTCAGGCTTCGTAGTAGGGAGCTATAGACAGAGCACCACTGACCTGTCGCTTTGCTTCAAAGGCTATGCATCAGCATCTCCGCTAGATCCATTTGTGCTGCTTACAGCCAGTTGAGGGGGTAGAGTAATATCCCAGCCTGCTCTGTACATAGCGATACACAGATGTAGGGTCATTTCCCCCCCAGGTGGAGACAGACTTCTTTCAAAGAGAGCTGTCCCCGTGGTCCTCCACATTGCTCCTTGGGGTTTGTTGTGATTTCTTTAATATGA
Organism: Dolichotis patagonum; assembly: GCA_004027295.1. Classification (NCBI taxonomy): domain Eukaryota; kingdom Metazoa; phylum Chordata; class Mammalia; order Rodentia; family Caviidae; genus Dolichotis; species Dolichotis patagonum. Next base: position 49,227 of record PVJX010011019.1, on the reverse strand, counting down.
CTGGTCCTAGATCCATGGCAGGCCCAATGGTAACTCACTCCTGGGTCACATGGGTGAGCTGCAGGGTGCTGGTGGGCAAGGAAACTGGGGAGTCTCCCTCTAAGTATTTTCGGATGTGGGACACCCAGCTGCAGCTGGAGCCCTCATGAACCCTAATCTCCGAGCTGTAGAACTGCACCGCGTGGCTTCTCACTCACGGCCTCTCTGTGGGTTCTAGGAAGTGACTCAGGCTGTCACCTTCTACAGGATCTGGCACATCTGGAGGGGATGCGGGCAGCTCTGTATCCAGTGTGCTTGCCCTGCCACCAAATTCCTTCTGCACGTCTCAGGAAACTACAGTGAAATCCCAAAGCCTTAGCAGATGTCCAGTAGGCAATGAAATTACCGTCTCCCTTTCTTCACACTACTGCCCATCGAAGCTTCACGTTCGCATCCCTCATTAAGAAAGGAGGGGAGAAGAAGGCCCCAGAATCCCCTGTTAGGCTGACAGGCAGCCACAGCACTGTCTTCCTCCTCGCTTCCATAGTCCTACACAGAATGCCGGAGTTAGGTTCCACAGGGAGACTCTCATTTACATTCATTAATCCTTGTCTATATGTCAGAGTGCGATGGGTAACCAGTGTGGGATGGCTTTCCAATCTAGGGCTTCTCAACTTTTAATATGTACACAAAATGTTCAGGTATCTTTGAAAACACAAACTCAGACTCAGGAAGTCAGGAAGGGTTGGAAATTTATATATATATCACAGGACAAAGGTGACCATCTTGGCCAGTGTAAGTGCACATTTCGGTAGCATTAAGTACATTCACGATGCCATGCAGCCATTACCACTGTCCTTCTCTAGAACACCTCTCATCTTGCAGAATGGAAACTGCTCTCCATGAGACACTAACTACCCATTCATTTCCTCCCTCAGACCCTAGCAAAATAGTATCTACTTTATCATGAATTAGACCACTCTGGGTCCTCATAGAAGTGGACACATACAGTATTTATGCTGTTGTGACTGGCTTATTTCACGTGGCACAGTGTCATCAAAGTTCATTCATATTGAAAAGTGTCACAATTTCCTCTCACATTCTGGTTTTGTTCTTTTTTAAAACACCTGGGAGAAGCTGGTGTTGGGTTTCACTGCCCATACTTTGCATACTGAGCCTTTTTTGAGGAGACAGTTAAACATCTCTTTATACTCAGGGGAGGTCAAATCATCAATTTGTGGGTCTGGTTACCTTTATCCATCAACTCACTAGATTGTGGTAACAAGGTATTTGATCAAACACCTCTCTAGATGTCATCATGAAGGTTTGTTTTTTTTTTTCTGGAACCAGAGATCGAACTCATGACCTTGCACTTGCCAGCCAGGCGCTTATGCTGCTGAGCTAAATCCCTGGCCATATGAAACTACTATTTAAGAAGAGATTAATATTGAAAGTAGTAGGCTTTGAATAAAGCAGATTACCCTCCACAATTCTGGCAAACTTTATCCAATAAGCTAAAAACTTTAAGAGAAAATGGCTGAGCTCCTCTGGGGAGAGAGAATTCTGGCTCCAGGCTGCCTTTGGACTCCAGTTGCTTGCTTGGCTCTTCCCTGGGTCTGCAAACCACCAATCCGTCCTGCACATTGAGCACTCGGCAGTACCCAGAATTCTGAGTTTGTTCCTTACCCTTCTCTCTGTCTTTAGCAACACATCTTACTGCTTCTGAGGCTTGAGCCCAATGATTGCACACTGAGCTACGTCGCGCCCCTGTTTTATTCTGAGACAAGGTCTTGCTAGATCACTAAGTTGCCAGGTTGAGTGCAAGTTGTGATCCCTCTGTCTCAGCCTCCCAGAGTGCTGTTGTAGGGAAGGCAGCCTCTGAGCAGGGAAATTAAAATTAATGGGGACCTTTAATACCCAGGCAGACATTAGACCCCAATGAACATCTGTGGTTAGTTTTCTGACAATTTTACATCTCAGTGGTCAGAGGCCTTTGAAGTTTCTGTGGTAAAGTTTTGGGTGTCTCCAGATGTTCCCAGGACCTGCAAACATCCTTGTCCTGTCATCTCCTCTCCCGTGCTTACCAACAGCCTGGGGAGCTGAGCTGAGTCCCCTACAGAGAGTAGTGTTTCTGCTGGGGACTGGGAGAGTTGGGTCCAGTCAGAGTCTTACATTCCCATCTTTTGGCTGTAAGAAAAGAAAAAAGAAAGAAAAGAAAACTATGGGAGAAGTGGGCATTGGTTATCCTTGCTTTATCCTGTGTGTCACATGGGCACCCTAGTAGGAGAGAAATCTTGAGGAACAAGGTTGCGTTAAAGAGAAGTCAGCACCAGCATGTCTGTTGGTAACCAGTAAAAAACTGAGAGAAAAGTCTGCTAAGGCCTGGAAATCCAGACGGGGAGGGACCAGAATGGCTGTGTAAGTTGTTACCAACACAGAAGTGCAGAGCCTGCACTCTTTGGCTAGGGTAGGATTGGCACAGTTTAGTAAAGAATGAATTAACACCGAGGTTTTGTAAAGGCGATTTGGACCAATTGAGTGAAGCTGCCAGTGGTACGAATTAGATAAGGCGAGGAGAGTTTAATTAGGGCTGTGGTAACAAGCATGGGAGGAAGTGTGTTTATCCCTGTTGTAAAAGACAGTTGAATTGGAATTGAATAAAATTTGAGGATCAGATCTACAGAAAATGTATAATAAAATGTCCTATTATAAAGAAGAGAAGGAGAAGGTCTAGGAATTTTAGAATCTGATATGGCCATAACTCGCTGTTTTAATATCTTGAATAGCGATAGAGACATTAGGAGGGTCAGGAATCATATGTAGGCATTTGGCTTTTATACTGGCACAGGTATTCTTTTGTATTGTTAGAATGTCTAACATCATTTGATTTTGTAGTACATATGTCTACTTTTTTAATTTAGGTGAGGGAGAGAACAAGCATAGCGTCTTTTCCAGTGAAGAACTGCTATTTTGGAGGGCATATAGACAACTGACAAAAGTTTGCATTTTTGACTATACTTTTCTGCTGGGTGTTTAAGACCAAATGAGACCTGTGTTAATTAATATTGACCCCTTGCTGTCTATCAAGGTCAGTTAGGTCTCCCGAAGACTTACCTTGGCACCATGTATAAAGCCTCTTGGTTCTTCCGTCAGAGACGGCTGTCAGGAGGAGACACAGCCTTTGCAAGGCCAGGTCTTTATGAAAGCATGGCAGACTTTTTCTGGTGATGCTCCTTCGTCACACTATGCATCACTGATTTTCATCCTCTGTGGTCCATCAGTGTCTTTGGTCAGGAGGTCAGGGGCTCACCAAATTACAGGATGTCACAGCAGACCTGCCCTCACGTGCTGGGTCTTCACTGACCTTGGATGGCAAAGGCCAAAATGTTGGCTATCCTCTTAGCCCAAAACTTAGTCTTTCTAGTTTTTGGTCTCCAAACCTCAGTTGCTGAACATCCAGAAGAAAAGATTGATAACATTACAATGTATTAGAGGCAGTGATCTTATCTGAGTAGCAAGCACTTTAGAACATAAAATGGAACCATTACTTTCTAACATGGATGTTCTAGTATTTAAATCCTTGTAGAATATTAATAGTCACATATCTTATATAGAAAATTAGAAATTAAAACTATAAATAATATTAACATACATACATGATATATGTCATGATATACATAATCATCACAATCATGGTGACAATTTTGTAACACACCTGAATTTCCATTTTGATACAAACTACCTCTTTTAGTCAATAATTGCTATCTAATACATAAGAGAGTTTTACCTAACTTGTTGTCCTTTAATGGCATCTATATCATATAAGTTTGTGTTAAAGACAGAGGTCCAAATCTGAAAGAAAAGTCTATTACTGTAACCAATTCCTGTTTTACATTTTTGAAGACCTGTTCATCTGGAGACATGGATACATTTAATTTGTCAAGAGATCAATGACAATAAATTGTCATAGTCATATGAAAATCTTTGTACCAGAGTATCTTTAGATTGAAAACCTTATTGCCTGGAAAACTTAATTCTTTTGATGATGGCCAATGTAAACATATCACAATACTATAGTTTTAGTAATGTTTATTAGGTTGTCTGCCATAAGGCTATAGAGATCACTGCAGTCTTCTATCAGTCAATGGAGTTTGTCCAATAACTTCTCCCCACTCTAAGGAATTTTTATTTAATTATCTTAACAATTTTTGATGACCTATGAGAAAACTAAATTTGATATCATTTTGACCAGCTGGCCCCAGTTGGAAGCATGCTTTTTAAATCTATAAAACAAATTAAATTATGAACAAATGACCCAAAAATGCAAAAGAAAAAGAGAAAAGAGAAAAATTGTTGAGTTCAAATAAAAAAACAGTTGTTATTGGGTATGACAAACAGATGAAACAAGTACACAGCTTAACAGGCTGGACAATGAAACATTTTACAAAATCAGTGCATTCAAATATATTTTTAACCAAATTGAATTATAATACTTTTTATAATTTTAGAATATATAACTATAAGTAAACTAGTCAGTTTTTGTTGTAGGACAATTAGCAGAGATCCCTTAAGAATTTGGCAAAGACTCAATACAAAAATGGGCATCTGAGATGAATACATACTTCTCAGATGAAGAAATACAAATGGCAAATAATATATGAAAAAATGTTCAACATTGTTGGTCATTCAAGAAATGCAAATTAAAACAACACTGAGATTCCATCTCACCCAGAAAGAATGGCTATCATCAATAAATCAACCAATAACAATCCTGGAGGGGCTGTGGGGAAAGAGGAACCCTTCTCCACTGTTTGTGGGAGTGTCAACTGGTACAACAATTGGAAAAATTGGTGTGGAGGTTCCTCAAAAAACTAGAATTGAAGGTCCCATTCAATCCAGTTATTTCCCTTCTGGATATTTTCCCTGAAGAATTAAAAACATCATACAACAGTTATATATGTGCGCTCACTTTATAAAGCACAGTTTGTAATAGCTAAATCTTGGAAACCACTGAAATGCCCATCAACCAAAGAATGGATAAAAAAAGATGTATTTTTTTTACAATGGAGTATTACTCAGCTATAAAGAAGGATAAACTTGACACTTTTATAGGTTAATGGATACAACTCAAGACCATACTGATAAGTGAAACAAATTACACACAGATGTGTAAACATTGTATTATCTCCCCAGTATAAGAAACTCAAAGAGTAAATAAGTAATAATATACAATAGATACTGTGAGAGGGGAAGAAACTGCCTAAAACAAAAGAACAATTGGGATGGTGGAAAAGAGAAAAGAAGAAATAAAAGGAAAAATATATTGTGTGTATGTACGTATATTAGCTAAGATAATAGCTAAAATAATCATATTACTAATATCTTTTAATTTAATTTCTTATTGGTCATTGAAAAGAACAATTTGTGCTTATATTGTTTGATCAATTTTGCAAGCCTATGTCTTATAACCTGTGCAACTACTTTGAAGATAACAATACACAATATATTAACCATTATTAATTGTCTATTATCTTGTTTTGAAATTCTCTATCATTGCTATTATTCTTTTTTCTATAAAATAAAATAAAACAAAACAAAAATAACCTAGAAGGAATAAAATCTTTTCTCTATAATCAATATATAATTTTGTATTTTATTGCACCTTAAGAACACTGGGAATTTTCGTGTCCCCTTTCATATAACTTTTAGTTCTGTTATCTCTAAATACTCTTATCACCTTTAATTTCCATTTTTGGCTACCATATCCTGGGAATTCTGAGTCAATTCCTTTAGTTGGCCCCAGGTCTGGTCTAGCCCCGTCCTTGTTTATTGGTCGTGGCATGGTCTCCAAGGCATCACCGTCAAAGGACTGAGCATCAGTGTCTTGAGAGACAGATTAACTCCTTCTCTGGATCTGGGTCTATATACATACAGCCAGACAGCATGCTCTGGCACCGAGGTAGGTCATTTAGCATTCTCTGGAAAAACACAAGCATACACTCTACTCCAAGTGAGTAGCAGTTTAGGACCCTTCTTATCTTTTTTTCTTCTACCTGTTGGAGTTGTCTTTCTGTTGTTGTAGTTTTATGCACAGTAGAATTTAAAAATTTAATAGTTTATTCTGCCAAGTGAAGTCTATTATGAGGTGTAAATTGTGGGGAAGGATTGATTCCCCTTTTTGCTTTTATACTTGAATTTTGAGCATATGGTGAACAAGTTTAATCATTTTTAGACCTTGAGAATTATAAGGGATTCCAATGGTAAGGGAAAAATGAAGAGTTTTACAAAACACTTGGAAGACAGCACTCCTATAGGCTGGGTTATTATTAGTCTTAGGTGTAGAAGAAAAAAAATTACTCTGTATTTTGTGTTTAGATGCTTGGGGTTCCTGCTCCCTCCTTTTACCTCTGGCTGTAACTCCCACTCTGCTGTCTCTGGGCCATGAGTGAGCTCCATCAATACTTTGCCAACCTCTGCCAGGTTCTTTCATTTCTAGATTAAATATAATTTTGCAAACTAACTCAAATTCCCTGCAAAGAGGAGCAAAGTACAAACCTGCAAATTACATTAAGTATTATACCTGTTATCTGAGCTCTCTTTACATCCCTCCTTCTCACTCCTCCACTTCTCTAGTGATCACTACTTTACTCTTTGCACCAATGACAGTGATTTTTTAAAGCTTCCACGAATGAATGAAAACATAATTACCTTTTTGTGTCTGACTTAATTCGCTTAGTACAATGTTTTACAGTTCCATCGTTGTGGCCACAGATGACAGGATTCCATTCTTTTTAATGCCTAATAGTTCACTGTGTATGTGCACTATGTTTTTTACTCCATCCATCCACCTGTGGACATCTCAGCTGATTCTTTATCTTGTGAATAGGGGAGTGATGAATGTGTGACTGTAGGTGTCTCTTTGATATAAATATTTCATTGCCCTTGCTGTATACTCAAGAGTGAGATCACTGAGTCATAATAGGCAGGTTATCAGGCCTCACAACAGGTGGCTGGGGCTACCAAGAAGACAAAGTTTTTCTTTCTTTCTTTCTTTCTTTCTTTCTTTCTTTCTTTCTTTCTTTCTTTCTCTCTCTCTCTTTCTTCTTTCTTTTCTTTTCTTTTCTTTTCTTTTCTTTTCTTTCTTCATTACCAATCAACAAAATCCATACATGTCTGTGATGTCAATCTTAAACTGGAAAGAATGTTACATCCTATGAGCATGCTGATAAGGTCCAGGACCCATACAAAGTCCAGACAGGAGTTGGAAAAATGGCACAGCCTTAAACTAAAGGGAGAAATATCTACCTAGGGAATAGACAGTACCTAGTAGATTAACATAGCACATTTTCCTTGGGACAGATCAATGGTCTGGGAGGAGGGAAAGGATATTCCTTGACCTAGTTGGTCATATAAAGGTAGCCCGAGATCTCATTGAGTGCAACCACCATCTTAGTGCTTCCTCAGCCTCATGCCTGAAGGTGTCTCCTCTCTGTCTCTCTGAAGATACACCATTTTCAGTACCCTCTACTTAAACTCTATGATAGCCTATGTGCTTTGTCAGAAATCTTGTTGAAAACACAAAGATTCAAAGTACATTAGTGGTTTCTCATGATATTAGAACCTCATGATGTAGAGACCCAGCTTCCTGACAGCAATACTGTAATTTTACTTTTGCTTTTTTGAGAAACTATAATGGCTGTACTAATTTGCATTCCTACCAACACTGTATATGAGGTTTTCTTTTCCTGCATCCTCACCAGCATTTGTTACTATTGGTCTTAAAAAAAAAAATAACCAGGTGAAGCAGCAACATTTCCTGAGATCCACACCATGTTGGAACTTAGGGCTCTGGGAAACTGAACAACCAGCCTGCCGCCCTGGTAAGTGGCTGTGGTCTGGCAAGCCGCAGCCACCCCAGGGCGAGAAGCAGCAGCATCTCCTGAGATCTGCACCATGTTGGAACTTAGAGCGCTGGGAAAATGAGCAACCATCTTACCGCCCTGGTAGGCGGCTGTGAGTCTACCCTCAGTGCACAGGCTGAGAATCAAACATCCCCTCTACACACACACACACCCCTGTTAGCAAGTGGGAGCCAGAGATCTGAGCATCTCTTGGGAAGCTGACCATATATAATATAACAAATAAGGGGGGTGTCCTTCTACCATCTCTTTGAAGGCAAATATTTTTATCACTGTTTTGCTTTGTCCTGATTAATGGTATTGCTCTATTCAATATTCTGTTTTGATAAGTTCTATAATATTCTGTATTTCCTTTGATTTTGCTGTACCTCATTGAAAGAACAACTATTGTGAAGATAATGAGATATACTATGGTACCTATTACTGTTATCCCAGTAACCTGCTGTGAAGTTCTGTACCAATTTCACTACACTGTCTCAATTGGCTTTATTCCATCCTGTTATGTTGTATTTTACTACCTTCAAATTAATTAAAAAATTTTAAAAAAATAAAAAAATTTATAGCTTAGAACAAAATCTAGCACATAGAAGATTCTCAGAAGTAGTTGTTCAAAGAAAGAACCATTAAGTCAGTGGTTTGGAAATTACATTGAATAACAAATTCTTAAACTTTTCTGTTAGCCATGATTTTGGACCCTATACCCTAAGTTACTAATTTAGTTCCTGTATGAACTTTTATACTACTTACCATAAAGAAACTTTAATTCATTGTGAGCTGCTAATGATAAATAAAATTTTTTAAGGATCAAAAAAACAACCATTCCAATTGAGGTGAGATAATACTCATTGTAGTTTTTATTTACATTTTTCTGATGATTAGGGATATTGAACACTTATTCATATACATGACCATCTGTATGTCTTTTTAGAAATGTTTATTCAGATCTTTTGTCCATATCAAACTCAGATTATTTTGAGTGGATTTTTTTCTGCTCTTGAGTTGTTTGCATTCCATGTATATTCTGGATATCAATTACTTGTCAGACAAATAGTTTGTAAATATTTTCTCCCATTCTTCAGATGTCTCTTCACTCTGTTGATTCTTTTTTTTTGCTGTGCAGAATTTTCTTTTCCAGGTAAGATGGCACACATTTGCAATTCCAGCTACTCAGGAAGCTAAAGCAGTTTTGTGATTTGGAAGCCAGCCTGGGCAGCAGAGCAAGTCCAAGGCACTTCCTGGCAGGCAGGCAGGGGAAGAAAACAGAATCTTCTTAAATGGATAAAGTAATGTATATTTTTGCTTTCATTGGTTGTGCTTTTGGGGTCCTGCTGGGAAAATTATTGCCCATACTGATGTTTTAAAGAATTTTTCCTGGGACTTCTTTTAATAATGTCCAAGTGTCATGTTTTTGATCCATTTTGAGTTGATTTTTGCTTGTGATGCAAGGTTGGAATCCAATTGTATTCTCTTATACATGGAAATACAGTTTTCTTAGTATCATCTAGTGAAGAAACTCTCCTTTCCCCAATATATGGTCTTTTAAAAAATACTGTTTAATTTTTTGTACATGTTTGTAGTTCATATAGTTTACAGTTTTCTTGTGGAGTGGTTACATGTAAAGCTTCTTTTCTTTCTTTTCTTTTCTTTTTTCTTTTCTTTTCTTTCTTTCTTCTTTCTTTCTTTCCTCTTCTCTTTCCCTCCCCAGCCCTTTCTTCCCCCAAGTTCCCCTATCCCATTTTTTCTTGTTGATACAATGTTATTAACCTTACTCACATCATGACATATAATGTTTACATTAATTGGGGTCATTAGGTTCCTGTACATGGAATATCTTTGTTTTATTTATCTTTTCTTCCCCTCCTCCTCACCCCTCACCCTGTTCCCTTGGACCACTTCCCTACTGTAAGATCCATTTCCTTGTTCTTTATCATTCTCTTTGTTTATACTTTGCCTCACTCAAATGAGAGATATCACACAGTGTTTGTTTGTGCATCTAGTTTATTTCACACAAACTTTAATTTTCCAGGTGTGCAAACTTGTCATTTTTTATAGCATTCCATTATATATAGATACCACATTTTCTTTGCCCAGTCATCTGTTGATGGGTATACAGGTTGTTTCTAGAACTTAGCTATCAAACATTGTGCTGCTGTAAACATTAGTATGCATGTATTGCTGTGGTAAGATGACATGAGCTCATTGGGGACGATATCTAGCAGGGGAATTGCTGGGTCATGTGGAATTTCTAATATCAATTCTTTGAGAAGGTGGTTACTGTTTTTGAGTTTTTCATGTATCCTAGATGTTAGTCCCCTGTGTGAAGAGAGGCTGACAAAAATGATTTCCCATGCTGTAGGTTGTCTCTTCACTCTACTGATTGATTCTTTGGCTGTACTTCAGCTTTTTAGTCTGATATAATCCAATTTGTTGATTCTTGCTTCTATTTCTTGTGTGATTGAGGTTCTGTTTAGAAAATCCTTTCCTATACCTATGTCTCAAATGTTTTAACTATTTTATCTTCAAGTAGGTTTGATGTTTCTGTTTTAATGTTTAGATCTTTGATTCATTTAGATTTTAATTTAGCATATGGTAGGAGATATGGGTCTAGTTTCAAATCTTCTGCAAAATCTTCTGCAATTTTCTTACCACTGCTTGTTGACCAGGCTGTCTTTCCTCCAACATGTGCTTTTTATCATTGATCAAAGACCAAGTAGTTGAATATGCCTGAGGAGGTTTCTGCATCCTGAATTCTGTTCTATTGATTCACATATTTGTTTTTTTCCAATACCATGCTGCTTTTATCACTATTGCTTTATAATATAGCTTGAAGTCAGGTATTTTTGTGCCTCCTACTTTGCTTTTATTGCCCAAAATTGCTTTTGCTATTTTGGGTCTCTTATGGTTACATAAGAAATTTTAGGATTTTCTCTAGTTCTAGAATGATGTTGGTATCTTGATTAGAACTGCTTTGAATCTGTTTAACAGTTTTGGAAGTATGGCCATTTTGGTAATATTGGTTCTGCCTTTCCAGAAGAAGGTGACACCTTTTGTTGTAGTTGGGGATTGAAAGGAGAACAATTATATAAGGGACACATAACTTACAGTATTATTTATTATAGTTACTCAAGGAGTTAAATACAAAGAAAGTGCAGGAAATTTGTTCACAATACTAAAGACCTAGAATATCCAGCTGAGGGCCTGGATCCCATGGCAATAACCTGCATGAGTTCAGCTGAAGACCTAGAGCCCACAACAGTGACCCACGCAAATCTTTTGGGAAGGCCCAAAAGCCAGCAGTGGAAGCTAGAAAGTCTGTGCTAGTGGGGTAAAGGATCTGTGCCAGTAGGCTGAAGTTCTGTACTGGAGCCAAGAAGCAATGCTCAAAATAAGGGCCAGGGCTTCCCCAAAATGTACCACAGCCATCCTCAGCTACAATGAGGTTCCAAGCTCCTCCAATGATGATAACAGCTAAGTACATATCAGGAAGCCAGCGTGACAAACCTTCTGGAGATTAAACAGCACACATCTTGCCCTCCAGAGCCAGGAAGCAATGCTCAAACTAAGGGCCAAAGTTCCTCCAAAGTGAAAAATAGCCATCCTCAGCAACAAGGTCCCAAGCTCCTCCATTGATAATAGCCAAGTTCATATCAGGGGAGCCAGCGTGACGAGCTCCTCCAGGAGAATCAATGGCCCCTAACAACAACAATATTCTTCCTCTCTAGGTCTCTTTTTTAAGCTGGCAGCAGTCCTCAGGTGGGTCATCCACACTCAGCACCATGCTGGTGTTTAAGTTGACCACAAAATACCAATCCACTATAGTTTTCTATTTTCAGATGTCCTTTTCAGTTTCCTTTTTCAGAGTCCGTGGTTTTCTCTATAGAGGTCCTTCACTTCCTTGGTTAGGTTTACTCTTGGAAATTTTAGTTTTCTTGAAGCCACTGTGAAAAAAACTGTTTTCCTAACTTTCTTTTTATACAGTTCATTATTGGTGGACATACAAATGCTGTTTTTTTTTTGTTTCAATCTTGTATCCTGCTATGTTGCTTAAGTTGATTATTAATTTAAGAGCTTTTCAGTGGAGTTCCTTGGGTCTTCTATGTAGAATATCATCATCCACAAAAAATGATAATTTAAGTTCTTCCTTTCCTATATGTGTCCCTTTTATTTCTTTTTCTTACCCAATTGCTCTGGCTAATGTTCCAAGTACTATGCCGAACAGAAGTGTTGATAGTGGGCATCCTTGCCTTATTCCTGATTTTAGGGGGAATGCTTTTAGTTTTTCCTCATTTAATATGATGCTGGCTGTTGGTTTCTCACAAATAGCTGTTATCAGTTTCAGGCATGGTCCTTCTATACCTGTTTTCTTTAGGTTTTTATCATGAAGGGGCATTGGATTTTGTCAAAAGCCTTTTCTGCACTATGGATGATGGTGTGTGTGTGTGTATGTGTGTGTTTACCTTGCTCTGTTTATGCGATTATTATATTTATTCACCTATGTATGTTGAACCATCCTTGCATCACTGGGATGAAACTTTCTTGATTCTGATGCATGATCTTTTTGATGATGATGTGCTCCGATCTATTTGCCAGTATCTTGTTGAGGATTTTCATGTCTATATTCATTAAAGAGATTGGCCTACAAGTTTTCTATTTATTACTTCTGTTATTTACTTTAAGTGATTTAGTTTCTGACCTGACATTTGTGAGAGAGAGAATTATGGTTATAGCAGCATGAACTTTTCAGGGATGTCCTCTAGGTTTAGCTAGTTATTGGTCTTTAGGGCTGTCCAAGGATGCTCCACCTTCATTTGTGAGGAAGGAAAGGTTTCAGCCAGTTTTGTCTGGTTCCTAGTTCTTCTGTAATACTTTTTTATGACTACAAGACAATCTGGATGTTCCATACATGGAACACCAATTGATCACAAAACTACATTCCCTTTAGTAAATATTACAATCAACAATAACAAGAATATCAACAAGCTTTAATCATAGAAACAAGATCAGCAGTTATAGAACAAACTCTAGGGTAAACTGAGTATTATTCTTTGTGTCTAGATGTGCCCCCAAAGCTCATGCTGGGATTGGAGGTGTGTGAGTGCTACACCCACCCCAGGGAAGGTAGCCTACATACTATCTAAAGGAGGAAAAGAAGCTTTCTCCTCCTTCTTTTTGCTTTGTTGCTTTTGCTGTCTTCTGCCTCCTTGAATTGTTGCCCCTCAGTCATTCCACCTTACCTTGGAGCCAGCTGATTATGGACTGAAACTTCCACAAACTATGAGCTAAATATTCTTTCCCTTTTTAACTTTAGATGTTGGGTATTTTGTCTCAATATTGAGAAAAGTAACTAAGACACCACGTATTTATATATGGTCAATATCTACTCAACAGAGAAATTTTACCTTCTTTTAAAATAGAATAATATTCAGCCATAGTAAGATACAGTTTATAGGTTTGTAAGGGTAAATGGTGTGGCCATGGAAGGATGAAGAAAAGAGAAATGGTTATGAAAGCTTAAATAATGAAAGATGAGAGGAAGGAGTTAAGACTGATGTAAAAGGCCTTATTAAGGAGTAAAAGCAAATTAGTAGTGTTAGATAATAGTAACATAAAAAAACCAAATAGGATAAGGATAAATCATAGGGAATAGAGATTAAACTAGAGGAACAGAAAGTAAGAAGAAATTCTCAAGAAATAGATTGAGAGATAGTGAGAAAAGAAGAGAGAGAAAAAGGGAGGATTTATTCAAACATATAAAACAAAGTTATATTTTAAAAAGAGGGAACGAGAAAATGGGAGAAAAAACTTGAAACAACCAATAATAATAATAAAAATTTTAAAAATAGCAATAAAGAAGAAAATTGGGTTAAATGAAGGGAGAAGAGAGAAAGAGAAACACAGAGAGAGAGACAGTCATATATTTCCAGATTTCTTCCAGAGACTGCAGTCCTTAATCTTGCAAGTTACACTCCTTTGCAGCTAGCTACAGGTTTGCACGGAGAGTCTCCACTTCAGCGGACGCCTCTCTAAATCCCTGTTGGTGGCAACTGTTCGGGCTGGGCGGCATCCCAGGAAAGGCGTGGAGTCTTGGATTCTTGGATTCTGAGGTTCCTGGTGTGAATTCCTACCGGTCAGGGGCCAGCCCAAGTAGCAGATGTATAGTCCAGGGCCAAGTTCTAGACACCAGGCAGTGGCTCGTGGGAGTGGGATGGAGCCTTCTCCAGGAGCTAGGGCAGGTCAGTCACTGGAAGGAGGCGGTGAAATCTCCACTGAGCCCGGGGTGCCAACTACAGACTCAAACTGGACCAGTGTTAGCTCTGTGTGCCAGACCAATGTCCCAGCTGGTGTGGGACAAACGTCAGGATCTCGGGTGTGCCTGGGGTCCAAGGCTGAAGACACCTGGCAAGCAGCAGTCTGGTGTGTATCCTCTCGGGGTCTGAGATTGGGGCGGGGGAGGGCGCCGCTCCCACCCTGCTCTCTTGGCTAGCATGTGCCCCTGAAAACGCGGCTGGCTGCAGCTGGGTGGGTGCTAGGAGCAAGGGCGGGGAGACCAAGGCGCCTGTGACCCACGCCTACTCCGTGAGCCAGACTGCCGCGCTCCTCCGGTCCTGCCAGCTGCTCGGGCTCCAGCAGGAGTTTACAGGTTTAAGTACATAGGTCTTTCATCTTTGCATCACACTTATTTTGTACATAGGTCTTTCATCTTTGCATCACACTTATTTTGAAGTATTGCTTCTTTTTTATGCTGAGCCAATTTGCTTCTAACATGTAGAAATAAAACATCATTATATATTTTATCATATTTTTCCGTATACTATATATAGCCTTACTAAATTTACTTATTAGGTCTAGTAACTTTTTGTAGATTTCTTTGGATTTTTTATGACAGTCAAACATATCACATCCTCTTCAATAGTTTTTCTCCTACCTTTAAACTCTAGAGGCCTTTACTTTTTTTCTGCCTTATTTAGATAGTCATACACTTTCAACAAAATTATGGAATAAAGGTAGCGAGTGAGAACAGTCACTTTTTTTTTCGTGATCTGTGAGGAAAACATTCTCTTTTACTATTAAATGTAATGTTAGCGGTAGGTTTTTTCTTAGATATCAGGTTAAAGAAGTTCCCTTCTGTTTTTAATTTGCAGGAAAAATTTAATAAAGAATGGATGTTGAATTTTGTCAAGTGTATTTTTTTCAAATCCATTTTATTCAAGGATGAAAAAAAGAACAACAAAATAAAAACTATAACAAAATTCCAACACACATCAATCAGGGGGCAACAATGGTACATACATTGTGCACTGTCATCCAAATGTGCTTTTTCACCTGATTACTAATATTACTTGTCTTAGTCTGTTTGGGCTATTAAAATATAATAGCTGGCCAGGCATGGTGGTGCACACCTGTAATCCTAGCACTCAGGAGGCTGAGGCAGGAGTATCACCATGAGTTTGAGGTCAGCCTAGGGACCAGACTGAACTACACAGTGAGGCCCTGTCAAAAAAAAAAATAGCTTTTACCAAAGAGAAATGTACTACCTTAAGGGAAGGCTGACACTAGGCAGGCTCGGTGTTTGCAGGTGGCGTCCTGCAGCTGCTGATGGAGGACAAGGGTATTCACTAGGTCCCCTTTAATAAGGGCACTGGTCACATTTGTACGGAGTCTGTATTTGTCATTAGAATAGCTCCTAAAGGTCCTTTCCCTAGTATCATCACATTGGTGATTAGATTGCAACAAATGCACCTCAGCTTTATTCATTTATTTATTGGTACTGTGGATTGAACTCATGACCTTGCATTTGCCAGGCAGGCGCTGGGCTGCTGAGCTATATCGTTGCCTCCACACCACCTTAGCTTTAAATTGAGTTTGCTCCTAACCACTATCCTGCCATTTCACCCTCTGCTAGCAAACTTTCTAGGAACAAAGGATAATAAATAGATTGTTATTGAATTTCTTTGTAGCTTACCTCTGAAGTTTCAAGATAACCAGTAACTGATCTGATATACTTTACAACTTGTATCACATTTCCTGTTCAAGAGAGTCAGGAACACTTCACTATCAAACTTAGTATCCACATACTTCTAGGGGTTCGAGTAAAGGACTCTTTAGACATAAAATAACATGTGTAACTAGAGCTGTTAATAATGCTGTGATTGGAAAATATTCTGTCTGCTCTCCATCACAGCAATTAAAGCTACCGTGGGAAAGGTAGAACGAGTTTAAAGTATGAGAGATTAAAATGCAGATACATAATTAGTCAGTCTTTGCTCCTGATTACATGAGCACAGGGGAAGCCCACTGTCACCTTCACAGCTTATTAAGAACGAAAGGTACAAATCTCTAAAATACTATCACATTAAGAACAAAAATGCATTACACACAGCTATATAAAATTACATGCTCAATAAAGCACTTCCATACAGTTGTGTATGAGGAATTCAATTTTTTTACCTTAATAAGAAAATTATTCCATTTCTTTATGGTAAACAATGGAAATTATGATGAATATGCATATACACTAAAGGCAGCATTAAAATTCCTACTGCACATGTAACATATGTCAGAACATACTAGGTTGACAACTGCTGCTTCCACATGCATTTCCAGACAGGCTTGGTAATGATGCTGAGGTTCAAGTGATAACGTAAGGCAGCATAAACTACCATGGAACCATCTGGCAACTTATACCACAGGAAAACTGGTCTTAGGCTCTTTTTTTGTTCTTTCTCTCCCCCCCCCCGTTTCTCAGAATTTTCTAAAGAATATTTTAAAAACAAATTCTGGGTATTATCTGTTACTGATATTTACACATGCATAGTGAAACAGAAGAGAGAGAAGGGAAGACTGATAATGATAAGAAAAATTGATAGGCTACATGCAGGTTTGCAAATGCAAATTTTATCGGCAAAATGTCTGTTGGCTAAATTACTTCTGAAAACTATTTGTATACCTATTTCCTATTGGTATCTTTATTTACTTTGTGCAAACTTTACAAATTTCAGTTAGTTACCTAAACAAACTTGTGCAAAAAGACAAGAATTAATTTCATACGTTAACAACGAAGATAATCAGGGATTGAAATTTTCTTCTTCAAGGCAACAATCAGGTAAATATACTTCAACCAGTCTGCTAAACTCTCCTTGGTTCTCAACAGGATGGCAGAGGGTATGTGTTGAAGTCCCAGATTTTTGATTTGCTATACCATGTTTGGGACACTGTAATGTGGGCACAGTCTTAAGTAACATAATAATAGTTATGCGTGAGTTTCAGAATTTCTCTCAAGAAATAGATGGAGGGCAATCCATTCAGGGCCTCTCCTGCCTTTCAAGAGCTATTCCTAGTCCCCATTCCTATTCCCCAATACACTCTCCTACTCTTAAAAACTAGATGGAAATTTTCATAACCACATCTTCATCTTTGATTCCTGGAAGTAGAAATCAAACAAATGTTTTAATAATGCTTTTGGTCAGCTCAATCTACTCAGTAAAAAGAGAATTTTCAGAAAACTAGTATAATACAACTTACAAGGCATTGACTCACTGTCAGGTCAATATCCACTAGAAGAAAGTGCAGTAAGGTCAAAGTTTGCTTTTTCAGGAATATTTTGTTTGCCTCTGCCAACTTTTAACCTAAACCATTGGGGAAAAGCCAGCATTCATTTTGTGTATCTACTTGCTTTTGACTAGTTAACATGTTAATCAAGAAAAGGGCTCCATTGTCCAGCTATTAGATAAGTTATTTGAAAAAGAAAAAATATTTGTCTATGAATTTGTGGGTGAAGTGTTTCTAAGAAGAAATTATAAATGGGTCCTATTTTAGTGCTCTTCTGTTATGAGTGGCAGGTTTAACATTCTTAGAACCTTAAGAATATAATGACTACATCTTTAAAAGCCTCTAGGGATTATTGTACATTAGCAAACAGACTCAGTAAATTATTTATCTATAAATTAATCTTTCTAAACAGATTTCCACCCCTTTCAATTTGAATGCTAAAGTTCTGAGTTTCCACTTCAGCAACTTCATATCTGAAGGGCCTACATCTGTACAAACATTTCTAGTGAAAACACTAAGACAACCCCCAGAGAAGCAAATAAAATGAGATTTAAGTATATAGCGGCCTTTCTACAGTTACATTCCTAACAATAGTGAATTCTAATTTGATGCCAAACTCAGGTTATGTAACAAAATCAGTGAGTAATCTAGTTCTTTTGGTTTGAGTGAAAAATTTAGGTATTCAGGCAATTCTATTTTTTCATTTACAAAAAAAATAATGAGCTACCTCTCTGCAAGTCACAGAAGCAGAGCTGACTGGCCAGGAGGACACTGCGTATTATAGAACAGGAGCAGAAAAGCACAGGGTAAAGTCACGCTGTGAGGCCAAGGGTGAGCAACCAGAATACAAATGTCAAAGATGAACTTAAATTTTTAGCTCACAATTAAAAATTATTCAGCCAGACTTTATTTATTTGATCCCGGGGATCGAACTCACGACCTTGCACTTGCCAGGCAGGTGTTTATGCCCAACCAGACTTTATTCAACACTCCCACACAAGTCACTTTTATCCGCTAACAAAATCACCAGCCAAAAGTAGGTCTAATTACCACCAACAAAAAGGTACTAAGCCTAATTTAGATAAATAGCAACCTGTTTTAAAAAATTCTTGTTCCAACTTATGTCCATCACATGGACTGTTAAATTTAATAAATAAATATATGCTTTTTGTTTCATTATCATTATGCTTTTTAAGAAAAGTATGGTGAATTAAATTTTATATAATATTAAGCCATTAAAAATTTAAGTTTCAAAGATACTGAAATCTATCTTTAGAACTCACGATTTAAGAGAATTAAATCTTACTAATTTCAGACTTTGGTTAACAAGTGTGCTACAAACATATAATGAAGTCCCTTCGTGGCCACCTTTAGGCTGGTTTGAGGGTGACCCTGTATAGAAAACATCCAGCATGAGAATCTGGGCAGGCAGAGTTGATGTAAAGATAGAAACTTTTTAAATTATAATAAAACAGACAAAGTTTACCACTGTAACCACTTTTAAGTATATAATATACTTACATATATTTAGCATTCTATGACTGTCTCTTTACTATCTATTCTATTTACTATTTATATCATTCTATTTACTATCACCAAATCAGCTAGTGAATTTGCTCAGGTCAGACAGAAATCACAAACTGGCAAAGCTGCAGTTCCTTGGATACTGAGAGGATCCAGGCTTTGCATCCCAGGAGCTCTGGGTCCTTAGTGTTACAGCTGAGATTTGAAGGTCACCTGCTTAGTAAGTCATGTTCCAGCCCTTAGTATTGTAGCTCCTGGCATCTCCCAGTCACTGCTATCAGCTGCTGAGCAGCGGGGACTTGAATCCACTTTGATGGCTTTCTAGAGCCTTCCGGCCCCTTCCATTTCCTTTCAAGGGGTTCTGCCACTGGTCTCTGGAGGCTTCTTTGGGTCTCCATAGGACTCTGTCACCCTTGGCTCTCCAGGGCCAAGAGGCCTCAATATTATCAGCTCTTTCTTATAGCAACACACTCAGCGCACTCTCCCCAAGGTGAGAAGCACAAGCAGGCAGCAGAGCAGCAGACAGAAGCTTTTATTGTGATCTACGCTGCACCAGAGTGGTAGTTCACCAGAGGGCTGGACTGGCGGGCTGTAAGAGAAGTGCTTACACACACACACACACACACACACACACACAGTCTCTTGAATTCCGTAGACTGTTGGGGACCTTTAAAGCAGTAGGATGGGGAGCAGGGACATTTGGGACAAGTCCATGTAATAAGCCCACTGCAGCCAACATCTCCCAGAGTAGCTGCGGTGTCCAGACAGCCTCAGCTGTCATAACTGATGGAAGTGTGGGAAAAGGGGGTGCTGGAGGACAGTTTTTACCTTTTCCGTGGAAAGGCGGGGCAGAAGATGACTGCTGGGGCTGCTGCTTGCAAGGAGATTCCAGGAAGGGCAGCCAGTGCTGACCATGGCCCACTGGGGTTTGGGATTTGGGGGACAATGGCACTGGGCTGTGATCCCTGGTGCAGGGAGGAGTGCTGCAGTGTCTGGGGGGTTGCGGCCCCTGTCAGGGATGTAGGAGTGAGAAGTGACTGGCGGCCTAGGGAAAGGGTGCTTCTGACAGGAAGATGCCTTAGCTAATCAAGCCGGTCACCTAGGAGCAGTGAGGGTCAGAAGCATGAAGGCTGTCTGCGAAATCACCCTCTGGCTGTCAGTGGGAAAAGGGAAGAATTGGAATTCTATCCACTCATCCATGACCAGGACATTTTGATCACCCCAAACAGAAACTGTACCCATTAAAAAGCAACTACCTCCTTGCTCTCTGGTAACCTGTTCTATTTTGTCTCTGTGAATTGAAGGTAAAAGCAAACAGAACCACTAAACAGGGTGTGGCCAGTCATGCCACAAATTCATAAACTCATGAGATCAGGGAAGTCTGTATTCCCAGCATCCCAGTAATCAAGATATTTTATGTCTATTTTGTCCAGCAAACCATGAATAATTTTTGCTTTTTGATATATTTAGCAAATACAGTCAGCTTCTGTACCTGTGGGCTTTGCATCCATGGATTCTGCCTCTGCAGATTCAACCAACAGAATCAAAATATTTTAAAAAATTGTATCACTCTATACTGAATATGTATGCAATTTTTGGTCATTATTTCTTAAATGATACAATAGGAAAACTACTTATATAGTGTTTACATTGTTACACATTATATGTGATCTAGAGGTGATTTAGATTATATGTGAAAATGTGCACAGATCAAATGCAAATACTACACCATTTTATAAAGGGACTTGTGCAACCACAGAATTTGGTATCCACAGGTATTCTGGGATTAGTCACCCAGGACACTGAGACAGCTACATTATCTGACAGGGACAATTACACTATCTGAGTGCTTACATGTGGCAGACACTCAGTTCTGGCGTATCACTGAACATAAGACAGACTGGGCTCTGCCCTCGCAGTACTTACGTTCTGTTTGACCATTTTCCACCTCCAAATTCTACAAACTACAGAAAAACATGCAATTTTGCTAAGATAACAAGGGCATGATCAGATATGTTACAGAATTAGGTCAAAACGTCAGTTTTGACCAATGCCGCAGCAAGATGATGGAGAACAGTTGGATCTATTATTAACTCATTGCAAATATCACATCCTAATGTTGATCATCTGGATCTCTTAACTCAGCATCTCATAAAATGTTACATAATACAGAAACCAGTCACAGAAAAATTGTACTTCAGATTTAATATTTAAAATTTTCCATATCAAGTGAAATGTCTGTAACAGGTGAATCCATAGAGGCAAAAGGTAAATTAGCAGTTATGAAGAGAAGGGGAAAACGGAGTGGTTGCTACTGAGTACAGGGTTCCTTTTTGGAGTGCTGAAAACGTTTTCAATAGTGGCAATGGATGCACAACTTTGTGAATATAAAAAAAACCCCATGGAATTGTATAGTTTGAAGCAGACCTTTTGAAGGGTTTGTAAATTAAATAAATTTAAAAATCCACATCAGGCAGCCAGTAAAAAGCAGACGCAGTGCCAGTGAGGCCGTGCTGTGCACTTCCTATCAGCTGGCAGTGGGACCTTCCTGTGGACACTAAGAACCAGGTCAAGCCAGCCCACGGTGGCTGCAGACAAGCAATGTGTAACAGAGGGACCTGCAAACTCAGATTCTGGCTGGCAAGCACCAGACAGGGCAGGTAAGCAGGGGAGAAAACCAAATGCTTAGACTAAAAGGGGTCCCCCACCCCCTGGTATACCCTTAAACCACACCCAAACTTCCCATACCTGCTTGAGCAACAGCAACTCACAACCAGACAGAAATTACTGCGACGCTCCCGAGAAGGAAACCCTGAAGTTTACGTAGACATGACACCAAAGACACTTGGCAGACACGACACAGTGCCTCTACGGAATACGTGCGAGCCTTGGAAACAAAAACTACATTCTTCCTTCATGGAACACGATCATAGGAATTTCAGGGGTAAATTAGGTTTTATCTAAAAATATACAATGAAAGGGTTCCTCTTATATGTAATTAGGAAACTTATCTTTACTGACTCACTTAGCTACTGTGGTCATACTCATTGACGCCCTGGCACTAACAATTTAGTAAAACAACTGGTTTAAACATATAAAGTGCCACTTACAGACAGAATGGCTACAGCTGAAGGACTACAAAAGACTGTTAAAATTTGAGGAAAACATAAAAAATACAGTGACTTGAAATAAAAGTAACAGACTACTCAGGAACCCAAAGATGTATACTATTATTTTATTGGTTAAATTGCAAAAGCCGAAAGACTGGTTTACAGAAGACAAAATAAACCACACATACATTTACAAAAAAAGTCTTTCTTACTTCTTTAAATCTAAGGCCCCCTCTAGTGTTGGAAAAGTTACAGGTATCACACAATGCAAATGAAGGATGTCATAGGAGAGACCTTCCAAATCAGAAAGAATACTTTTGTGGTATAAAAATCAATGAGCAAAAACTACCATAATTAATATTTCAAATTCCTGGTATGATTAGCTGATTCATTACTCCATCCTTCAGTAACTAATTTCTCTGTTATTTACTGCTGGTTTTTTTCTTTTTTAAAGAGGACTAATACTTTGTTAATAAAGGGAATAACATATAATGTAAATAGGTACTTTAATTTCCCAAACAAGAAATACACCTTGTTGAAAATAACAGAACATTAATTTAATGTTATTGAGTAACCTACTCTGCTTTTATCAAAGTTACTGATAATTAGTATATATTTCCTAAAGTACATACTTACATTTGAGAGTCAGATTTTTAAACTGTATATATTTTAAAACCCAACCTAATTTGTGAATTTGTGAATAATCAGTGTCAGTACTACCTAACAGGCACATGTGTGTGCGTGGAAAGTGCTGCTCTGAGAACAAGGTTGGCTCTGAGGATATAATGTAAAGGAACTCTTTAAAGTTCATACAGACACGACACTACATCCATAAACCCAAGGACTTAAATCTCATGTACTTCTGAAAAAGGCTGATTAGAATTGGAGTAAAAAATAATTGTTTCATTCTTTCCTTTCCAGCTAAATCCTTTGTGTCTGTTTCCGTATTGTGTTACAGGTGGCTTAACAGTTAATTTTTCAATCACTGGAAAATAAAAGGCAATGTAATTTTAACAAAAGAAGACAATTCAGTCTTGAGCAAGAGACTGACAGAAAAGAACCATACTAAGCAAATTAGTTCATGCTTTTAGAAGTCAAGAATATATTGGAAATTTAAAAATTCAATAGTTCTTAAAATAAATTTAATTATGTAGTTATGTTATGCAAATGATTAATTTGTCACCCAGTATGTCATATGGTTTCTCTGCACTGATAATACTTTGTTTTCAAACTTGTCACTTGCAAATAATTACAAATTAAGGGAAAATGTCGTCTAATATGAGTAAAATAAACCTGCTACATATTTAATTGGTTTTAACTTTTAGGATATTTACACTCAAAAGGAACAAGACACAATATTATTAAAGTGCAACATATACTTTTAGGGCACAATAAGAAAAATATTATATAGCTGGAAATCACTGCAGTCATTTCTCCTAGAACAAATTTAGTGGAAAGCTGTTATAAAAGTCAGTCATCAGATTATAAGCTGAGGAACACTGAAATTTTAAAATGAGTATACAAAGTATAATTATGAATAAAACCAGCATAGGAGAGGTAGCCTAAAGTAAATAAAATCAAATAAATACTATACAGTGACATACAAAATTCTGCTTATAAAAAAATTGAAAATAGCATTTAAAAATACCCATTTTCTTCATCTTTGAGTTTACAATAAAATTAAAATTTAAGCCTAAAGTCTCTGTAGAGGTTTTCTGAACATTAATTACTGGCATTGTTTTTAGCCAAAACCTCTCTGATCTGTCGGTCGAGTTCACTGATTATCCGATCCTCATGATTATATACACCTGTTCTCATTAAAGTATCCCTTTCCTCTATCAGGCGAGTCAAATAATCATCCACGCCTTCTGCCAGCGCCGAGCCACGCAGCTCGTCCATCTTCCCACTGGCGATTTCCCTGGGATCCTGCTGCTGTTTCTGTTCCTGTTGCCTTAACCTGGTAAGTCAAGAACAAATGCTGTGCTAGCAGACAACAAATACTGTTTTGGTTTTTCTAACAGCGCTATTTCAAAACAAAATTATCTGATATTAGAGTAAGTTTTAGTAATATTTTCAGGAGAACACAAAAAGTAATGGCTTGGCTACTCGAGTTAAAATATTTTAAAAAGCAATTTTAAATAGTAATTCTTCTAATAATGAAATACACCAAAACTACAGAAATTGTGGGGCTGTATAAAGAAAATAAAAATCACCTGCAATCTCATCTAGAGACAAGCAAAATGAATGACATTTTTGTTTCTTTTTAATTAAAAATATATACCTGTATTTTAAATATCTATTTTTCTAAAAATATTATCTATGTAACACATATACATACTACTTCTACTACTTATTTTTATTTTTCTACATATTATCATTCTTATAAATGGCTTCATGTTGTATCACCATTTAATCATCTTTTATTACATTCTTTAAGTTGTAATTAAACCTTTGTTGTTGAGCAGAAAGCTTTTCTTTAAACTCATTCAACAGCTATTCATGCAAATAGCATATGGAGCTACTACAGTGAATCAAAAAGAAACGTCCACCTGTTGTGGAGTTTATACCACCAATCACTCACGGGGAGTGAAATGAGTAAAGGTGCATGGTTCCAGGGCTGTACGCACGCTAAAGTCACTGTACATCTCCGAGTTATGTTACTGCTGACTTCATTTTGCCAACAGACTTTAAAAATCAGGTGCTGCTCTAGTGTATGACTGTTGGTCATACTGCCTTAACAGCGGAGGGAGGGGTGTAATAACAGTGCTACTATTGTTACAGTGCTAAATATATGGAGATTCTGGAATGTGGAATGTATTTTAATTTAGAAAGTACAATGAAATATTAACTTTATATTTATTTAGTAACTGGCTACAGAATGCTTTATTTGCAAGTATTCCTAAATCCTGTCTAGATAAGATAAAGCAGTTGAGCCTAAACCTCTGCTCTGAGACCATCCTCAGTGTAAGCTGCTGAGAAGCAAGCCCACTTCTAAATCTGCACAGGCGCGTGGGAGGAGGGGAGAGGCAGTGAGGAGCAACTTTCTCCTTTCTCTGCCTCCGGGAGGACTGGCTTTAGGAAGCAGCCCTAGGGGCAGCAACCCTGGAGTTTGTCATCCAAGAAAACAGCCTCAAGCACACAGTCCAAGAAAGATGCCATCTGTCTGTTCTCAGGGAAAAAAAGCCTCAATAGTGAGGGACACTGTTTGCAGACACAGGAGACAAGTCCCAAATTTTCCCACTGAACTCAAGCAAGCATGAAGATGTGTCAAGGGTAGAGCGATCTTTTTTCCTTCTTCCTTTCCTTTCTCTTTTCTTTTCTTTTCTTTTCTCTCTCCCTCTTTTCTTTCCTTCTTTCTTTCCTTCCTTCCTCCCTCCCTCCCTCCCTCCCTCCCTCTCCCTCTGTGGTGATGCTGGTGACCAAAGTGATGGCCTGGCACACATTTAGGCATGCGCTCTATTACTGAGCCACAGCCTCCAGCCCAAATGCAGATTTCTGAAGAGCTGATTCCTTTACCCTAATTCTTAATGTCACTAGGAAGAGGGGCCCTGTGTCAATATAGTGCCTTTATAATATAGATTAGCAACTTTAACCACTTCTCTTTCTGTATCATCTGTTCATTCATGAAGGACAAGCATAATTTTGACAAAAGTGATAAGATTATTCCTACCAAATATTTAATAAAATGCAAATCACCAATAGAATTTTGGAACCTAGAGCTGAAAAGCCCTTAGTATTATCAAAGGAAATACGGATAATATTCATGACAAATGCTTTATCTGGACTCTATTCACATACTTCCTGTCAGCAGAAACCTTTTTGTTTCATAGAACTGTTCTTCTCATATTAAACTCAACATCCCTTTTTAAAATTTTTTTCCTGCCCATGAAAGGACACCCACTTTTTTTTTTTTAGTATGGTAGTCCTCAGATATTTGCAGACAGTGGTCTAACCTTTTCCCCAAGAGTTCTCTTCTCCAAGTTCAATATCCCTCATTCTTCCAACCAACTGGATGACATGATACATCGCCTCTTACTGTCCTGGTAACACTGTATTGGAAGACCTCCATAGAGGGAGCTGATTTCACCAAAAGACTGGTTACACACTGGTAAGAATACTTGAGTTAATTCTGCAGTACTGAATACTGAATATTATTTCTATTACGACTGCATCGATTCTTTGGGAGTCAAGACACCCTACTATTAGTGACCCCTTCGTCACATAAACTGTTTTTATTATATCTTGCCTATCACTTGATTTTTCTTATAAATAGGATTGATTTTTACACATATTTATAGTTAGCTTTAGTTCTCTGAACCCTAACATAAACATATTAATGAGATATGCAAATTTGATAGTTAAAAATGCTCTTTACACACATGCCACCAAAACATAGCACTGTTTGGTTTTGATGCCATATATATGATAGCAAAAATGTAAAAGGCAGAATTATGTTATAGTTTATTAATGTATAACATCACCCAAGTCTACAACATTATAAATACAGAATCACTATTTGCTGGAAAATCTCTACCAAACACTCATTTTTTTTTTTTTTTTGCCATCAGTGTAGTTATTTCAAGTCTGGTTGGCTCTTGTTTCTATACATACCATTAATATTTTAAAATTTATTAATCAAACAAAATCTTAAGATATTTCAAATTTAGTTATATTAGCACCTAAAACAACAGCTCATACTTATATTCTTACTGAACAAAATCTTAAGATATTTCAAATTTAGTTATATTAGCACCTAAAACAACAGCTCATACTTATATTTTTACTGTGTGTCGGTTACGTGCCTTATATGCCTGCCTCAGTTTTTTTTAGTCTTTAAAGCAATTCTCTGAGGAAGATGTCTTCTTTAGAGATGAGGAGATTAAAGAGACAAGTACTTTTTTTTCAAGATGATGCAGCTAACACATCATGGAGGTACAATTTAGTCTGATTCTAGATTATTTTAACTACTGTGTTACACTGGACTTCTCTAGAGCTTCTGTTTCTTCTAAATCACAACTTCAACAGTATTTCATGTTAGCAATCACTATGCAGTGATTGCTAACACACACACACACACACACACACACACACACACACACACACACACACTACAGTATCACTATGCAGTGATTACACACACACACACACACACTACAGTATCATTTCATGTCCTGTAGTTTCAGTTACCCACGGTCAATTGCAGTCAAAAAATATTAAATAGTCATGGAGAAAGTCGCTCAAAAGTTTTGAACTACATACTATTAGAGTAGCACGAGGTTGTCTAGTCCATCTTGCCTCAGACATGAATCCCCAGTTTGTCCAGTTGCAATGGCTACCAATCTTTAGTCCCCTGGTATCCTCAGATGTCACTGTATGTTCAAGTAACCCTTATATAGACAGCTAATCCTTAAACTATTCACTTTATCTTTTCATGTAGCCACTGTGTCATTGAATTTCCTAAGGTTGTGAGTACAGTATGATAAAATATTGTTCAGAGAAATGACATTCACATAACTTCTATTTAAGTAAACTATTATAACTGCTCTATTTTATTATTAGTTACTGCTCATCTCTTATCTAATTTATACATTAACCTTTATCACAGGTGTCACAGTGTATGTGCAGGTCAGTATTACCCACTGTTTTAGGTATCTGTGCGTTAGGTATCTCCCCATGGGTAAAGTGGGGCAAGCTAATGCATAGACTTTTGGAGGGAATTTATTTTTAAGCTTTATTAAGGAACTGGTACACTTTTGTTAGAGCACGCTGTCTTAAATTGATTTAGACTGCCAAACTATGCCATAGACTGGGCAGCTTAAAAAAAACAAATGTAGTTCTTCATACTTCTGTAGAAGTCCAAGATCCACGTGCCAGCATGGTCATTTTCCACAGAGTTACCTTCTACTCCGCCTCACACCATAGGGGAAAAGGGATATTGAGTATACTTTCTAGTGTTCCTTCCTATAGGACCGTTAATCCCATCTTGAGGGCTCCACCTTTGCTGCCTCATCTCTAAATACCATCAGGTCAGAGGTTAGGGTTCCAAAGAGAATTTGGAAGGCACACACTTCAGATCATATACACATTTGATAAAAGTGTCCTATGGTATCTCTATATCTGAAAATTATTTTTCAATCCACAGACACTAATTCTATTTACCTAGAAGTTCTTCCAAGTTATTTATAAGCATATTTTTGTTTTCAGCACATAGGTCATATACATGTTTCATTAGATTTATAACTATATTTTTAAGCAGATGAAATAGTACTGTGTTTTTCATTTTGGTTTCTGTGTTCATTGTTCATACACAGGAATACAACTGATTTTATTTTATTTTATTTTTTTTTTAAATCTAGCCTTGGTATTAATCTCAAAAAAGTACCAAAAGTTGTTAACTTATAATATGGAACTGTCTATATACAACAATATAATTTTTCACTATAATTGTTAAAAACTATTTGATACATAAGAAAAATGCAATCACTATAATAAGCTGGTTCAGAACTGAATTAAACTGAATTTAGAAGATATATGAATAAACATCAATTTTAAAGTCAATTCTAAGTGCCATGCTTACAGGGCATAATCTGTACTACTTTTGCTTTCCTCTATTTAACAAATATTTGTTTGATGGCTACAATGTTGTAAGCTTGGAAGATGATACAGGTTACTGAATTGTAACATGACCCTTGCCTCCCGAACTTCTGCTGTCATCTACAGCACTGAAGCCAAAAGTGCTATGTACTTAGGACTGTTTTGGTGGCTTAAGACAGCATTTCTGATTATAAATTTTGTAGAGCATACCAACTGAACCTTCCTAAAGCCTTATACATTTTACATATGACCTACTTTACCCTTGACAGATCTAAAGTTGTACCTTCCCTGGACCAAATGACCCAACTGAAAGGCTGTCCTATTAGAGCTTTTGTTTTTGTAGGAAAAAAAAAGGAATGATCTTTTAATTATTATACCTGTTCAACTCATTTCTTATATCCAACAATTCTTGTTGCTCAGTTTTTACTGTATCTTTTTCCTCAGCAGCTAGGTAACGAAGTCTCATCTGTTCCAATTCTTCTTGCTGCTTTTTAAGACGAGCCATTTGACTTTCTTGTTCTCTCTTGAAAGAAAGAAGCCAGATACCTCATATCAGCAATATACATATTTTATATAACTTTGACTTATGATTATAATCCTATTTGAAAATATACATGATACAGCCATGCACTGCCAACTCTATAAATCACACCTACTCTAGAAAAGTCCAAGTTTCCCCTGAATACTTTATTTCTCTTTTTGCTATCATAATCATTCATGGCTATATTAATAACTGAGGTCAGCTGAACATCATAGGATAACGGACGTGGGAGAGAAAATGACTCCTGTCAACCCAAGGAACTGCCACAGGAACAAGGGGTAAGAGCAATGAATAAGAAATGGTTAATTTTACAAAGATGTTGCTACAAACTTTAATAGCTGCCCTGGATCATTAATTTCAAGTCACCTCAGTTAATGTCTTTCCTTTTCCTCTACAGATTCATCCAAAAATTAATCACATATCACTTTTATTTTCCTTGATTTTACATGATATTTAAACTTCTGAATCTGATTTATTTCACTCAACATTATAGTCTCAAGGTGCATCCATTTTCTTACAAATGACTCAAATTTATCCATATTTATGGCACAGTAGTACTCCATTGTGCATAAATACCACCCTTTCTTTATGCAGTCATCTGTTTATGAATATATGGACCACTTCTAAGATTTGGCTATTATGAATTATACTGCTATAAGCATGGGTATACATGTATCACTGTAATATTGTATTTTTAACTCTTTCGGGAAGATACCTAGGAAGGGAATAGCTGAGTCAAATGGACAGAAATTTCACTTTTAGATATAAACATTGAGAAAGTTTTACATACACAAGAAATCTTTTGTACTGTTTTATTATAAGAAAATCTGGAAAAAATCAGACTGTACTCTACTGACTGTAAAAACTGTAGTATATTCATACAAGATGATTTCATATATACATATATATATCACAAATAATGTACAATGTTGCTTAAAGATATATTTTAATGTCTTATAGATGCAGATGAATAATACATACTAAATTCAGGACAGGAAGAAGATACAGTGGAGAAAAGCACACAAAGGGCTTCCCAAGTATTCATAGTGCTACTTCTTAAAGTAGAGCATTGCTGGGGAAGGCATAAGAATCTTGTCTTTGAAATGTATTTCATTTAGGAAGTAATTTAAAAAGAAGGGGGAAAGTATTTGGACAAAAATGTATCAAATCATTATTGCTGGCTAAAGAGAAGATTGAAAATATTGGTGATTTTTATTCTCTATGTTATATGGTATTGCAAACTTTGTACTTTTTTAAGATAAAGGAATAAAAATGTGAAGCAGGAAAAAAATACTTTAGGTTGCCTTATAAAACTTTGTAAAGCTTGAAACATTTTTGTTCTAAAACACACCAGAAAATCCTTTAAATACCTTAATGCTGTAATTAAGCATGCAGCAGTACCAATAATCACACACACACACACACACACACACACACACACACACACACACACACACACAAATTAGAGGTCCATGAAGGAAACCCTGTCCATACCAGGTGCTCTGGGTTAAAGGCTCCTCAATCAAGCGAGTATAATCTTTATTTTGCCTTGGCTGCCTATAAATCCAGAGAGGAGATGTAAACATACATACACTAGACTAAACAGAGGCTAAAAAGTGGCCACTCCTTACTCCCCCACTCACACATACCATGTAAGGCTGTGGGAAAAAACTTACAGCTAAACTAAGGAACTCAAGTAAAGTTTTCTGAAAATAACCCAGAGCTGACAAGCCAGTAGGAGGGCCTGGATGGTTTCAAGACACAGTTTTTAACCAGGACTTGGACCTCCAACTGTTTTCTTAAACAAAGATTTACATCCCATCTCTGGCTAAATTACTTATAAATTAATCAAATTAATTACTCTGAGTGGATAAGCAGGAGGCTGGACAAGATAGTGCTGATGTCAGCTGATGAAGTCTGTGTTGTTTTAACTAAATTTATCAGCTTAGTTTTAAACAGATCTACTGTGCACAAATATGGTAAAGGACCTACATCCTACCCATAATCTTCGTTCTGCTTTCTGTCTTGGGAGCAAACATATACCTAGTTGTATATGTGACATAAAAACGTTAACTTTGCTACAACAAATTCGTATTTTAGAACAATGACTCAGTCACTTAAAATGGTGGCTGTTGTCTGCTTGCATAATTATATTCTAAATGTTTTTAAGTAAATATGTAAGTATGCTATTTTGCCCATAAGGACTAAAGCAGACAACCTTAACTCAGGTATCTGTAGACTAATTTAAGTATTTGTTTTGGTTTTAAAATATTTCTGTAGTACCTTTTCACAAAGAGAAGGAAAAAGGAAACAATTGTTTCCTAAATGTCTAAAAAGTAGAAATTTTAACTATGTCTCAAGATATTAAACTTGGAATCTAAGGGTATCATTTCCTTGTTTTTAAATCAAGACTCCTTTTATGTCACACTTTTACAGCTATTGCTGTCCCAGTTACAAAAGAAAAGCTTTACAAAACTTACAACTTTCATGGTTGTGAATCAGAACCCTGAATAATTAGAAGGTTATGATATTTTAATTCACAAATTAACTACGCTAAGTCACCTTTGAGTAATGGAAATCTATCTAAACATTGTTTTGGCAATGGGCATCAACATTAGCAAAGCTTTACCAGCTGGTTTCTGTCATTAACATTTATTAACAACCTAAGATACGGCTTTCACCATCTAATCCGTACTACATGAATGTCTTGGATGGCCCTCCAGAGGGTTCTGATGTGACAAATTACTGGCAGAGATTACAGCCCTGTGGCTATTCACCAGAGGCAATATAAAATTAACATGGTCCTAATCCAATTTAAACAAGAAGTTGCACAAACAATCTTCTGAACAAAACCAGATAGACAATTCCAATTTCATATTCAAACACAATGTGTTTTTAGTAAAAGGTTTTAGGGGAAGTTTTTAAAGTAACTATCACACATAAGAAATGTGCCAATTTGATGTAGTTTAAATGTTAATCTTTCAAAACAGTTGCAAAGCAAAATTCACTATGGCAATCCCCAAATCTCCTACTTTTCTTCTTAATTTGTTGCATCTCAATTTGGTCTGGAGAGCAGCAATGATTCTTAGTGACCTCAAACTTTGTTTACAGTATTTCTAAAGCAGAAAGTTTGTGGAATAAGAAATGAAAGACAAAGAATCAACAACAATGCCCTCAAAGGCTGAAACTCTTAGTTTCACTTTCTTTCAGTTTTATTTCCTTAATAAATCTACAATAACTCAAGAGAAAGAAGGCATCTGAACTTCTGTGACTTCCTCTCTTTACTAGGAACACATAACAAAAATTAATTTAATGGCTTTTGGGCTAGAGGGTAGAAAATACACAGGGAGAAAAAAGATTATAGATTACATAGATTAAACAGATTATAAAGATTATATAGATAGAAAATGGATTAAATAGGAAGAAGGTAGAGACAGGAAAAACTATAAGGATGCGTGTGCTAGGAATTTCTTGGGTGAGAACCTTCCATACTGAATTTCCTTTTGAAATGAGACCACCTCAATATCCCAGGGTAAAACCAAGACAGAGCTGTGAATTTAAGTCATCCTATTTATTAGACTTCACATATAGTTTCAGTGGTGAAAATTTTTTTAAAAAATGTAATCTACAATATACACATATGAACTTGATATTCCATTTAAAGTAAAAAGAAATGTTGATTATAATGAAACTGTTTCAATAATTATTATTGATTAATCATTTCTCCCCCAAAATGCTTTACTCAATAGCTAACACTGTTATATCTTTTCAACTAATTTTTGTTAATGGCTCATAACTAATCACTACTGTAGTAGTTTCTTAACTACTCAGCTTCAATAGCAAATACTATCTTCCATTTTAAAGCTTGAAAGGATTTCCAATCTAATATTTTTATTTGAAACATTTTATCTTTGAGATATTCTCTTTTAGCTCTGAGTGGAACTTTAAGCTCATGCAAGACAACTGCTATATCCATATTATCTAGCATTGTGCAAGGACCATTGCTGGCTCTCCACAAGCGCTTGCTGAATGAATAAATGAGCACAAATGAATTACACACTGATGTTCTTCACACTCAACGCATTCACATCCCTTTATACGCAGACCTTTGAAGTTCTGACACCTGCGCATCTGCATAGTTAGTCCTTGTTTTATTCTTCTGTATCATTTCTATAAAATTATCTGTTAAAACTACTATTTTTATTCAACTATAACCTACCACCTACCTATCATTATCACTGTAAAGTAATATCCTTGTTCTCCACACATAAAAATTTCTAAGTGTTCCTGAAATCACTTGTTTGAACAGCTACTCAGTGACAAAATCCCTGTATTTGCTCTACTCATCAACACTCAAGGCTACCGCCTAGCAAGGTCCTCATGGACTAAAAGCAAAAATACTATGTAACAGTTTTATCATCTCCTTTTAACAACAGCTATTAAGTTACTGAATACTGCATTAAACACTTTATAAGACCCCTTATTTACCTTCAGGAC
This sequence comes from Dolichotis patagonum, assembly GCA_004027295.1. Taxonomy (NCBI): domain Eukaryota; kingdom Metazoa; phylum Chordata; class Mammalia; order Rodentia; family Caviidae; genus Dolichotis; species Dolichotis patagonum. The sequence goes on along the minus strand of PVJX010011019.1, from coordinate 15,514 downwards.
AACTTGTGAAGAAAACATTCTCATCATACAAATAAGAAGACTCACCAGAGAAATTCAGCTCCAAAGTCACAGTGACGGTAAAGGTGGAGCCAAGATTCCACCCAGCTCTCTCGGCTCTTGCCATGTTCACTACTTCTTCTACTTCTGATAAAGTCTGTATCCTGTTACTTTAACAGCTTGTTCTTATCACATTATTTCCTTGCTTCCAATTCCACAAGGACTCCTCCTTCTACACTAAATGTAACCTAAATATCTTGGTGTCAGGACTTTGTACTAAGCGCTTTCCCCTTTGAAGTCATTTCTATTCTCATTATCAGAGCTGACCTAACAGTCAGTGTCATTTTCCTTGCTAGGATTTGCCAATAACTCATGCCTATTTCTGCTGAATACTCTTGTCAGAAACCTCTGTCTTCTAGCCCTCATTTTCTTCCACTAGAAATTCTTTTATTCCATGACTTCTATGCACTATAACCCTAACAGTATGGAGAAGAAAGCACTGGATTCTAGTCAAATGACTTCAGTTCTACCCCAATCTTTTAGTACTTTTGTGATGCAATTTAACTTCAAGCCAGCTTTTTCATTTCTAAAATAGGGATTAACAGTATCTGTATGTAAGGACATTGGTTAGTATTCACTGAAAACTCTGAAGGGCTTCTTTAGCACAGGCATTGAGCCCTCGATAAATACTAACCATTCTACCAGCATCCTTACAGTGATCTTCACTCTTTTTCTCTAGTTACCATTTTCTCTCCTAGCTTTCCTTCCTCCTCACACATAAGAATTTCAGGTTCTGTCTGGCACGGCTTCAAATATTGTGTCATCTGTGCAAAGGACTCTGTCCCTTTCCTTCGGTTCAATCATACTCCCAACAACAGACATGTATTTCTTACTGCTTGTGGAATTTTTCTGTAAAAATCAGAAGTCCACAAATCTTATCTCCTTCCCACACTCCAATTAGCTTCTCACTAACTGTATTTTCAACATGGAAACGCTCTTTCCAGACATTATGGCTTGAGTCTTTGGCATCATCTTTGACAAGAATCTCCCAGTTTCATTCTTCTGTTTCCACTTCAGGTTTAGTTCTTATCACCTAAAATGACATCTGAAATCAGCCCTGCTCTGTTTTCAAAAACAGGCTATGACTTCCCACTTCATGCTTCTTTGCTATGATCACTCTATACATTCTATTTCCCTCACTACTTCCCCAAGTCACAACACGCTACCATTTATATCTTAAATCTTATCGACTTATCTCCATGGGTCCATCTCAACTATCTTCTCATCTGCAACACTTTTCCTAAATCTATTAAACAGATGTACTTTCCCTTCCTGACTGTATGGCTCTTTTCAGGGCTTTTACGATGAGGCAGTAAATTTTATATTTATAGCTGTTTCTCTCTTATTCTAAATCCAAGCTCTCTAAAAAAGAAGGCCTATGCCTCACTTACACCCAGGACACTGCCCTGAATACAGGCTTTTGGTACTATACATAATGCCCACCCTTAGTCTGTCAGCACAAAAGAACACGCCGAATACCTCAAATCTGAAGATCTAAAGTGCTCCAAGTCTGAAACATGAAGCACTGACATGATGTTGTAAGCAGGAAACTTTATACTTGACTTCACAACAGGCTATGATCAGAATACAGGCACACTAAACATACTGTAAAAAATTACATTCAGGTTATACATATAACGGGTATATGAAACATGAATGAATTGTGTTTACATGAGTCTACTCCCACAAAATCTCATTATGTATAGGAAAACATACAAAAATCTGAAAAATGCTAAAACCAAAATACTTCCAGTCCCAAGCACCATAATAATATGTAGATTGAATATACAGGATGTATAGAATGGATGAAGAATATACATCCTATATATTCAATCTCCACACTACTATTTTATATTTACTAGCAGCTACCTATCTCCATTTGTAATACAACCTTAATTCATCTATAAACTATTTTTAACTCTCTATTACTTTTTAATTCCATGTGGTCTGGTATACTCTAAGCATAAACCCCTAACTTATTTAATAGTATATGATGGTTATGGAGATACATTAGGAAAAATACAAACCTGAAAGACACTAACATACCCAATTTTATTCATATAATAATTTCATATAATAAACTGATATATTAAAGAGAAGCAAATTTAGAATAAACTATTATTCATTCTTAAAAGTCTTAGGTCAAATAAAAACTCTGTTTATATTTTCTTTAATCATTTGAAGAAATTATGTCAAAAATATCTATCAGTATTTGTTGTCTAATAGTAGGAAGGAAAAAAATAAGACAAATTCAGGAAGCTACTATCATAGATTTTAAACTATTAAGAATTCCCTTATGATGCCTTTTCCTAATTGAATTACAATATTTCTGGGAATAATATTTCAAATGTTCTTAAATTTAAGGAATGTTAAATGTAAATTATCCTTAAACTGCAACCTCCTCCTCTCACCTCAAGTAGTTCAACAGAAAGATTAATACTAAGGAAGAAAAAAGTGATTGTTTATAAGTGAAAGCAAAATAAATTATCCCAAATTTCTTCTGGAAAAGAGAATAGCTGGAAAGTAAAATGAAAAGATCTAAAAGTTTGAATTTTTAATTATGAAAAAGAAGCATCTTGCATATAACACATTTTTAAAAAAAGCACTGAAGATTCAGATACAGACATCTGAACATAAAAGGTGCTGCCAAACATTCAAACTTGTAAAGAAACAAGGGAAAAAGACATAAAAGAATAATGTATAAATTAAGTACCTGTTTAAGTCTGGCAAGCTCCTTCAAAGCTCGGCCCCACTGCTGCTTGTAATGCAGTTTAGACTTAGTTGCAGATTCCAGCTTTCTTTCAAGTTCAACCTAACAGTGATTAAGATCATATCAAGTGAAACACTATACCACTGTGTACAATCATTGAAAGATAATATATACAAAGAGTCTGGCTTAAGGAAAGAGTTTATATAGCGTAACATACGACATCATCTAAAACTGTTATATAACTTACTATAAATATTATGGCACATGAACATTTTCTTGTTTAAAATATAGTCTTATTTTTATTGCTGCACAGCCTATACTAAAAAGAACTGAATTAGTCTGAACCTCCAGACAGTCACTGTAAATGTATTTAAACACTGAGTGAAAAATACATTTTTTACAAAAAGCAGTTCTAGCTGTTAACATTCCAATTCAGCTGACACTTTAAATCATAGAAACCAAATTTTCCTTCTGGAGGCCTATCATTATGTGGAATTTTGTCTTGCAAGGAAGAGAGCTAGTAGAGATACTTCTGTAACTATATTTTGGCAAAATCATAGAACCCTGGAAACAGTGAAATGTTTTATCAGAAAGCAATTTACTAAGAGACTACGAAGTCAGAAATATTTGAAGAATGTTAAAATAAACCCAACAGTAAGAAAAATACCGTTGCTTAATAACACACATGTAACTTTTTCCCCTATTTTTCTTCAAATATATAAAGAAAAACACTGAAGTGGTTCAATTAAAAAATACGGTTATTTATCCTTGCAGCAGGCAATCTGCTATGCATGAACCGAGGCCAACTTGGCTGGGCCGTGGAATGCACTCAGTGTTTCAAACCAAGCACCAAACAAACTTGCGGAGCCAACAGACAGCTTTCCTATTAAGTGATAATGTAATAATCTTCTTGAATTACAGTAAAACATTGTTAATCTGAATTGGCTGGATTTTTTTATATCAAGTCGAGTTTTTCACATATATATAACTCCTAAAATTCTATAGAAAAACAAATGAAGATACTATAAAAATTTCAACTTTAAAAAACTCCTATGAAAATAAAATGAAAGGAAAAGCAGACTGCCAAATTCCCTTCACAAAAGACCAGAACATTCTCTTAGTAATATATGACTACATCAAGTCAAGATCTTTTCTGCTTTACGAATCCCTAGTGCTTGGATTTAGCTATGTTGACATTTCACAACTAGACTCAAGCATCTTAAGTTGAATAATATTGCTGAGATTATTGCAGATAATCTCTTCCACTTGTGCCCCAGAGATTTATATATATTGCTTGGTTATTTAACAACAAGCCATACCTCAAAGAATAGAAAAAAATTTTGTAGCTGTGGGATGAAACAGAAATATTCAGTTATAAAAAGAGATCATGTCCATGGGTCTTACAGAAGGTCTAGTATCCAAGGAGAAGGCCTAAAGCAGCAGCTTTCTCAGAAAACAAACCGGGTAGGTGCTATCTGTGCGCCATACACTGTGCACATCTGCACACCTACTCATACTCGTTTAAATCACAGGTTAATTTCTAAATGTAATTTTAATAAATAAACCTGTACATAGCAAATTTGAAACTAAAATCTCGTTTTCTAATTTATTCCTGTCACAACTTCAGTGATCCTAACTTTTATTATGTTTCTTAAAGGATACAAATGCCTCTGTGATTCTAAAGAAATAAATAGACCCACTTTCCAGAAAAATCCACCAAGCAAAAATTTTGATACAATTTCAGGACATTCAAAGGCCTTGAGTTAAAAGTCCTTATTGTAAAACAGATTTGAGACTTTTGGGAACCTCTGCACTTGTGTTTTTACTTAAATGTCCTTGGTCCATGACTAAAGTAGTATACTCCCATAAGACAATTTCTGTATTCCTGAAAAAAAAAAAAAAAAAACTCAGCGCAGGATCTAGAATCACGAAGACTCAAGGCACAGATTAGTATTCCCTGGCATTTTTGTCTCATACTTCCTATCCCAGGTCCGGTCGGTCACAGGGAACTACAGATGTCTCCATTAAAGTAAAATGGTCAGATTTTGTTCATTTATATTTCTAAGTCACTTCCTTAACCCCTCCTCTTGGGCTTATAAGCAGGTCTTGAGAATAAGCAGATTTCTTCTTTCTCCAGCTTGCAGATACAAATCCTGCAAACCACTACTAGATCAATTCACTCTCCATTAAACAACCTACAGCCACAATGTCGGGTCTCCACTACTGCAGAGGAGTCAAGGTATACCCCCAAATATAATTTCTCCCTACTCAACTTGCATTTTTAGTTTTCCTCAACACTACTCCAGCCCTACTGGTTTGTGTCCCTACTCCCAGAACCCTTCTCACCCAAATTACTTCCTGAGCCTGCTAGTTCTTTTTCTCTTCTGCTTGCCTAAATCTTAAGGCTCAGCTCAAATGTACTATACATGAGGTACCTCAAACTACTCCTGAACACCAAATGGTTTCTCTTCATTGCAAAGATTTCCATCATGTTCCTTTGTATCTAATTACTCAGAGTATTTTGCTACCCAGTTATGCTCCTAATTACATAACAAATTACAGTACTTAAAAGATATCTCCAAAGGTTACTATACTTTTACTCTTTCCTCCTGTCTTGCCCCCCAGAATAGATATGAACTGTTTTTAAACACTCTGCATAACTTAGCCTGATTACAAAAAAAAGAGAAACCCCTCTGGATTCTTTCAGTAAGTTTTCTATCTTTTCAACCTCTGTATGCCCTACGACATTGTATGTGTTTTTTTTTAAGTTTCAATTTTGAAATTATATAAGAACATTCCTAGGTAAAGGAAAATCACAAATTATTTACTACTAGCTTCTTATATAATAAAAGACATTAGAATTACATTTCATAAATTGTATCTTAATGTTAACTTATTTTTTTAGACCTTTTCACTGCAAATGGGAATGTTTTTGTTATACTTAAAATAGATAATCAGAAAGGAAAACAAAGCTCTCAATCAGATATAAATAACTAAAACTTTCAGAGTAGCTCAGATACTTTTTCACTTACGTCTTTTTGTACTCTTAGCTCTTTGTTACTATTTAAAGAAATAAGATTCTGCCCTCTTCTGGCTCCAAAAAGATTTACAAAGAAGTTTAAGAACTGAAAGCCTTTGCTGCTTTAACCAGGTGCTTAAATAGTAAACATTCATTATTAGTTCTAGTACAAAGGCAGTTCAATTATATATTTTTCTTTCAATAAGTTGGAACAACATACTTTTAATATGTTTAAAGATTTTTAACTCTTTCAATGAAAGAAGACATGGGGAAATTTAATCATTTAAAACTTATTTTCATGATGATTACTACATATTCAGAGATGACTTAGATAAGGCTTCTGTTATAATTTTAATATCTGGTTTCTGAATTTCCTCCAGGTAAAACAGAAATACTTTGTGACCTCTACTTAATATATCTTGTGGGAATTCACAATATGAGTGCTTCAAGTATTTCTGATAGGTCAGAAAATTCATATTTACAAACAAGTATTTTAATACTTGGTTTTATCAAAAGAAAGATGGAAAGTCAAGCTGGATTCAAATTCACTGGCAGAAAAATGAAGAGATGGTCAAAAATGAACAAACAAAAATACTGTTTAAATTTGTAAGAAAGAGCATCAATTAGCTTTGCAATTACATGAATACAGAAAAGGAAGCCCAAAGACAGCCTGGCATTTGACAAGCTGCAGAAAAATTATTAAGCTCTGTAGCACTGGAGGATAACAATTTTTAGGGGAGGTGACCCAGTTTAGCTTTGGACATTCTGGAATATCCGGAATACCAGAGTTTTGATTGTAAATGGTCTTAGAAGTCAAAACTATTTTCTCTATAATTCTAAAATAGTGTTTGTTTTCACTACTTTCATTCTTTTATGTGTGTACAGTGGAGTTTTCTAGAGGTTACATGTGTGATATCACAGTGGATTGAATCCCAAACTAGATATTACAATTTACCTGTCTTCTATTATCCAGACACTAAAGAGACTACAAAAAGGTCAAACAATATTTTGTCTCACAGTTTTTTTGTTGTTGTTGTTTTAGAAAATGGTTATTCTTAACAGAAGTGTCATTTATATTGTTATATACTGGGTTTATAATTTTAAATGACTATTTTAAATTATTCTGGTTTTTTTTTTTTTTTTTTTTTTTTGGTACCAGGGATAGAACTCACAATCTCATGCTTGCCAGGCAGGCACTTAAGGCACTGAGCTAAATCCCCAGCCCCATTATTCTGGTTTTAATACAGTGATAATAGATACAAAGTATTTTGGAGTTCTCAATAATATTTAATTATTAGATACCCATCATTAGGCAAACAGATTATCTTTCTCTTAAGATGTTAGATACATAAAGTACAAAAAGTTTGAGAAATGTTCTAAGGCATTCAAGAAAGTGTTTCGAGCAAGCAATTGATTATATAGGCCTTTAGCGTAAGTTAGGGCTTATACTCTTACATTTTCTACATACTAGTTGAATTTTTTTAAATATAAAAATTAAGTTGCTCTCCTACTTAGAATGCTTTAATGGTATCACATTATTTACTCAAATTTTATGTTTGTTAGTAAAAGGTAAACATTAAGGAAAATAAACCACATCTGGGTACTGTACTAAGCATTTTACTACTAAGTCACTTAATCCCTCTATCCTACTAATTCCACCTCAAAGACATGGAAATGAATACGGTAAAGTAAATGAACCTACAGGAGGTGACACAGTGAGTGGCAAGAGCTAGACTGAGTCACAGTCACTGTCTCCACCGTGAACCTGTTAACTACTATTATGCACAATTCTTACTAGACTTACAACTCAAACGCCTTGCTCACAAAGGTCCATATTTTAACCCGCATCTATGTTCTTTTGCCATCACTCTAAAGCTGCCTTCGTCTCATCACAATGCCTTTGCCCTCCTCAACACATCTGCCAAACTTTTCTTTTAAAGAGAAAAAAAATTTTAAAACAAGATAATAGGAAGGCAGCCATTGTCAATACACTGCATACTGTTATATTTAAGTTAGTTACTCAGAGTACAAGAGATCAGCATTTAATTGTCCAAACAACAGTAGCACAAACCTTTCTTTTCAATTGAACTAAGAGAAACTAGTAATATAACTCCTATTTCACATACATATGTGTATTTTTTATTTTCCCTTTTCTCCATTCCCCCATCCCAGTTTATTTTTCCTTTTGAAATTTTCTCCCATTTCACAGTATCAATTGTACATTTTGGATCTTCTCTCTTTCAGCTTCTCACACTAGGGAGTCAATACAATGCTTACAGCTGTGTCTGATTTATTTCACATTTGAGTATGGTCTCAAGTTGCATTCATACACCTACTATTAAGTCAAGCTTATCTTTTTTATGGCTAAGCAGTACCCTACTGTATAAAAAGACCATGTCTTTTTTATCCATTCCTTTGTTGATGGGCATCTGGGTTGTTTCCATGATCTGGCTATTACAAATTACACTGCTATAAACAGGGCTGCACATATATCACTGTACCATGTTTTTAATTTTTTTGGCAAGTTACCCAGAAGGGGAATAGCTGGGTCAAATGGAACCTCCAATCCTAATTTTCTGAAGAATCTCCACACTGATTTCCACAGTCGCTACAGAAGTCTACACTCCCACCAATAGTACAGAAGAGTTCCTTTTTTCCTTACAGGCCTTCCAGCATTTTTCTTAATAACAGCCATTCTTTCCGGAATGATGTGGAATCTCAGTGTTGTTTTAATTTGTAACTCTTGAATGACTAGTGCCCAATGACATGGCACTAATGGCACCCAAGCTGCTGTGACATTGCTGCATATTTTTATTTGCTGTTTGTATTTCCTCATCTGAGCAGTGCATATTCATCTCAGATGCCCATTTTTGGATTGGGTCTTTAAATCTGGGGGGGTCTGATTTTTTTTATTTCTTTATGCATTCTCCATAGTAATCCTTTAAGAAATGGCTGGCAAACAATTCTTCCCACATTGTGAGTTGCCTTTTCACTGTGTTGGTGGGTTCTCTTGCTGTGTAAAACCTTTTTAATGAGATCCCAGTTGTTGATTTTTGTGATAGTTCTGTGCAATCGAGGTTTTATTCATAAAGTCTTTGCCTACAATGTCTTCAAGAGTGTTATCTATTCTATCTTCCAGCAGATTTAATGATTCTGTTTTAATATTTAGATCTTTGATCCATTTCAAATTAGTTTAGTACATGGTGAAAGATGATCCAATTTTAATCTTCAGGATACACAGGGCCAGTTTTTCCAGCACCATTTATTAAAGAGGCCATCTTTCTTCCAGTGAGTGTGTTTGGCACCTTTGTCAAAGACAAGGTGGCTGACTATGTCTTGAGTTGTTTGTGCATCTTCTAATTTGTTCCATTAATCCTCAGGTCTGGTTTTTGTTTTTGTGGGTTTTTTTGCCAGTACCATGCTGTTTTTATCATAGTAGCCTTAGAGTGTAATTTCAAGTCAGGGATTGTGATGCCCCCTGCCTTGCCTTTGTTGCCTAGAGTTTCCTTTGTTCTTCTAGGTCTCCTCTGATTCCAAGTGAATTTTAGGATTATTTTCTCTAATCCCATGAGGTACACAATTACAAGTTTGATTGAAATTGCATTAAATCTGTGTAAGTTTTGGAAGTATAGCCATTTTCACTATATTAGTTTTTCCTACCCAACAGCAAGGGATATCTTTCTGTTTTCTGATATCCTCTTCAATCTCTTTTATCAGAGTACTATAGTTTTCAGTGTAGAGATCTTTTATATCTGTCATTAGATTGGTTCCTAGGTATTTCTTTGTTTTTGGATGCTACTGTGAAAGGTGGTGTTTCTCAAATTCCTCTCTCGGTGAGTCTGTTATTCATGTGCAGGAAGGCTATTGATTTTTGAGTCTTGATTTTGTATTCAGCTATGCTACTGAATTTGTTTATAAAATCTAGCACAAATTCTACATCGCTGGTTTCTCTTCTATTTACAAATCCTAACACATACTCTCAAATTTACATTGTCTCTTGGACACTGCACATTTGTTAATGTCTAGCCCTTGTACACTGTTTGTGAGGGAACCCTAATATAACTGAGAAGCAGGACCTGACTTCCAACCACAGAAAACAAAATAGGATATTACCTCTTCTTCCAAACTGAAAGTTTGGAGTACAGGCATGTGATATAAACAAACAATCCTGTCTATGACATTAAATCTAGAGAGCGGTGAGACTAAAGAATATTCACAGTGGCTACCACAAAACTGACAGTTGTGGGGTGTGACCCTAGAACCAGAGGATACAGAACCCAATGACATGTCACTAATGGCACCCAAGCTGCTGTGACAAACACTGGCTGTGCCTTGTTTCTCCTGCTTCCTGCCCACAGTTTGAAACTGGCTCTTCAGCCTACCTGCCAGTTTTGAGAATTTTTTTATTTCTACATGCATTTGCTCTAATTAGTGTAAGCTATTCCTGACACAATCTAACAAATGTAAGTACTAACGATGTTCTGTGCTTTGAATTCTTGGACAAGTTCTTAGTTGTTCTTAGAACAATACAGTGAAACATTAAATTGTATGACATATATTGTGTTCTGACCTCAGAAATTTATTAATGGGACTAGTTAAGTTGATGAGAAACTGACAGTACCTTTTCTAAGGTGAGAAGATTTATTTCAGACTGTAGACGGATTTCCGGTTTGTTGCTTTGCTGATCCTTAAACTGCTGAAACTCTTTTTCCAAAGTCTTATACTTATTTTCAGCATCATTAAGCTACATTTAAAAAAATATTTAGACATTTAAAAACAAATTACATAGGGAGTTTAACATTTTAGAACTCAACAGTATCTTTTATCTTATTGTAAGGCATATTCATATAGTAAATTCAGAAAATAAAATATAATGAAGAAAATGATGACTGCGGTAACTTTAACAGGTAAAAAAAAAAAAAAAGTGAGGATCAAAGAGCTAGTAAGCTAATCAGTAGTGGAAACAAAACCAGAACTCAGATTCTCTCGTTTAAAGCCAGGCTCTCATGAAAGCAGCCAACACAAATTAAAGAAAGAGGGGTAGCCTGCCTAAACTAACACCACAATTTCCTTTTGAATGGTTTAAGAAAAAGACAGAGCCTACACAGATATCTTTCCAAATCTGAAGGTTTTTAAAAATTAAATACAAGCCGGACTCATTCTTTCCAAAAATATATACTAATATGACTGTCCATCATTAGCTAAATCAATTTTTTTCGTTAACATTCAAGACCTAAAGTTGAAATACTTAGAAAATTGGCAAAATGGAACTGAAAATAATCACTGACAAAAAAAATTTCTAATCAGGTATCCAGTATCTAGTGAGATGCTCTGTGCATGAAGTTTCCACACAACTGAAGTTCACCTCTTTTAACATGAAAGCTGAATAGAAACCACTCTAAAGTCTACTACTTTTCTGTTTTAAGCAAAAAGCATAATAAAGTTACTATATTTGGTAGTTTCAGATACATTACCAACAATAATTACTGTTTTAACAATTAGGTTGTAAAGCAGCAAGCTACGAAGACATGATAGGTTCTTTTTCCTTTGCTAAATGGCCCACAAACTACATGATTTTCAGGTATTATACCTAAGCTTTTCTCTATTTGAGTAGAGATACACATACTTTATTTTTGGGACAGTTTTGTTTTTTTTTTTTTTTTTGGAACCAGGGATCGAACTCATGACCTCACGCTTGCCAGACAGGCGCTTAAGCCACTGAGCTAAATCCCCAGCCCACATACTTTATTTTTATCTCACTGACAATGTTTGTTTCTTTTATTGATGTAAACAATTATATGTATAGTACACATAACTTGGAACAATAACCCAAAAAGATTTTCTATACATAAAAAGTGAAATTTTGTTATGGTTTTCATCGAAAATGTCCTCCAAAGTCTTATGTGTTTGGAGGGTGATTGGATTATGGAGGTGCTAATGAGTGTAGTAGCTAAATATACTATTTCAAGATGGGGCCTGGTTGAAAACGGGTCACATGACCCAGAAGGGTGTATTCTTATCCTTTCTCTCTGCATCTTGGCAATCACAATGGGAGCAGTAGGTCCTTTCACCACATCGTTTCTGCCTTGGAGCAGCTCTCCCACAGACGGAATCTTCTGAAACTGTGAGCCAAAATAAACTTCTCCTTTAAGTTTTGGGCATCAGGTATTTTGTCCCAGGGATGTGAAAGCTGGCTAATACAGAAATTGGTACCAAGTGAGGTTGTTGCTGTGACTGCACCTGGCCCAAAGCTTTTGGAATTGGTTTGTGGGAAAAGTTTGGCAAGGTTTGGAGGTGTCAACTAGATATTTAGAATGCTGTAAGTCAAGACTGATGGGCAATTTTTGTTGGAGCTCAGAAAACCAGAATGCTAATAGGAATATGAACAGTAAAGGCTTAGAAGGTTTCAGTTGGGAATGAGGAATCCTCTGACAGTTGGAGTAGAGGTCATATATGTTACAGTCTGGCAGAAAATTTGTCTTCATTTTGACTATATCCTGAGACTGTGGGAGACAGGGATTAAAGGTAGTAGATTAATTGATCTGTGGGTAAAATTTTAAAGCAACCCAATGTTTGGGTTGTGGCTTGAGTACTCTTGGCTACTTTTAATCAGGTCTACAGTGAAAATCAGGTGAAAAAAAATCAAGAGTTGAATGATTTGATAAATTTGCAGCTTGGCCAGAAAGGAAGGGCATGCCAAGTTGAGGCCCTGGAGAACATGGTTGCAGCAAAGATTAGCATTAAAAATAAGCCAATACTTTGCATTGGAATAATAGGTAAGATGGCTTGCAGACATCCCAGGAATCAGCAAGACCCTACCTATCACAGCCTCAAAAGTGCAAAAGCCAAAGACTGCACTGAGAAAAGAGACCCAGGGATTCTAGCTCATTTGGTGCTACAAAAGTGTTTCCTGGCACTCAAGAGGTCACTGCAGCCATGGTCTCAAGTGCCAGCAGAATATGAGCATTGTGGCATCACAGAGGCTTCCACCCAGATTTCAGAAGAGGGTCTGGGAAGCTAAACAGTATGCCCAACTGGGCAATACAGAAAACTGTCAGCGTGAAGCCAAAAGCACAGCAAAGAACCCAGGAAATTGGATGTGCCAGGAACACAGAGTATTTGCTAAGGAAAGCTGCAGGCACTGAGGTCAGAGCCAACCTGGGAGATAGGCCATAGGGGTTGCCACTGGCAATGCTGTGGGGGTGGGGCCCATCACACCCTTTAAAGCTCATGTATCACAAAACCTGCCCCAGTTTCAGGACACACAGCTACAGGATTTAATGTCTAGTTTGTCTGGTTTTGGTCTTGTTCTGGCCTGATTCTTTTCTATCCTCCGCCTGCTTTCTCCCTTTTAGAATGAGAACATTTACCCTGTGAGTTGGAATCATTTAACTTTCCTTTTGATTTTTACAGGGGCTCACAGCAAAGAATCTGCCTTCAGTTAGAGACTTTGGACTTGGACTCTTAAGGACGTTGACATTTCAGAGATCAATTAAAATGCATTTTGCGTACTAACATGGGTATGAGTCTCTTAGGGGCCAAGGGCAGAAAGTTATGTTTTCGATCTATAATCCCTCCACAACCCAATGCCATGTGTTTGGAAGTGCTATAGTTATCAGTGCTCCTTGGAGGTAGCACCTGGTTGGAGGTATGTCACCGGGGGTGTGGTCTGGAGGGTGTATTCTTGTCCCTGGCTCTCTCCGCTTCCTGAATGCCATGCTGTGAGCAGCTTTCCTCTGCTATGCCCCTTTCAGCATGCAGTTTCCACCTTAGAGACTGCCAACCATGAACTGAATCAGCTGAATCCACTGACAGTGGGAAACAGAATAAATTGATCTCTCCTCCTTTAAGTTGTGAGTGTTGGTATTTTATCCCAGTGACAGGAAATCTGAAAATTACAAATGTATACACTCATGGACTTAGTAATCTGTACATCTTGGAAACTTCTTGCTCCCTAGCTGGTCTTAAAACATTTGTACAAGATGGCAGAATATATAACAAAACCTTGACCTAGACTGGTGAGCAGGGGTCAGTAAAGATTTCTTGGGATAAATGACATTTGAGCTGAAAACTAAAATCAACAGAGTTCCAAGGGCCCAGAAAAAACAGCACACATGAAGACTGTGTAGGGAAAGTGAGCATGGGACACTAGAGGTCCTGACAGAAAACCAATGTGACTGGAGAACACGTAGCAGGTACAAAAGAATGGGAGAAAAAGTTGGGAAGATAGGCTGGGTTCAAGTTATATAGCGGATTATGGGCAGTAAGGACACACTGAAAGGTTTTAAAAAGCAGGTTGTCATAGTTTCCAAATTTCAAAAGGATTCTGCCTGTAACATGGGATTAGATGGGGCCATCACTGAAATTACAGTTACTGAAAGATTAGGTATGGATGAGAAAACCATCTTGGGTTTAACGTGCCTTTAACACATTCAAATAGAGATGTCAAAAAAGCAATCCTGTACATGGGACTAGTAGCAAAACAAAGACCTAAAATATAAATGCAGAAGTCCTAGATACAAACTGTCTCTGAAGCTATGGACACAGATAAGATTATTTAGCAGAAAGTAAGTTCTGAGCTTACAGGAAAGCTAATATTGAATGGCTAGAAAAAGTAATTTAGTGACCCTGAAGCAAGGCCAGCAGATTGCTGTAGCTGCTGGTTTCAAACAGGAGCCTAAAGAGAATTCTTTCTGTGGTCTGTTGGCCATTTCAGAACTTTGGAAATGGAATGGTCAATTCATCAGAAAGAAATAGCAGGTGAGTATGGCGGACTTTTGGGGGCCTGCAGGGGAGAGACCCTGGCGCCTCGGGACCTGTAACATGTGAGGTGCCTCGGGGTGCTGGAAGAACAAGGAACTCTTCCTGTCTCTGGGGAGCAGCTGAGAGTGTGGCAGACTTTCGGTGGCCCGAAGAACAGAGACCCTGGCACGTCAGGACCTGCACAGTGCAGTTGACTTGGGGTGCAGGGAGAACAAGGAACTCCTCCCCTCTCTGGGGGGCGGCTGAGAGTGTGGCAGACTTTTCGGCAGCCCGAAGGAGAGAGACCCTGGCACATCGGGACCTGCATGGTGCAGTTGACTCGGGGTGCCAGGAGGACAAGGAACTCCTCCCCTCTCTTAGGGGTGGCTGTGAGTGTGGCAGACTTTCGGTGGCCCGAAGGAGAGAGACCCTGGCGCATCGGGACCTGCACTGTGCGGTTGACTGGGGTGCCGGGAAAACAAGGAGCTCCACGCCTCTCTAGGGGGCGGCTGAGAGTGTGGCCGACTTTCGGCAGCGTGAAGGAGACAGACCCTGGTGCATCGGGACCTGCACGGTGCAGTTGACTCGGGGTGCTGGGAGAACAAGGAACTCTTCCACTCTCTGGGGGCGGCTGAGAGTGTGGCAGACTTTTGGAAGCCTGAAAGAGAGAGACCCTGGTGCATCGGGACCTGCACCATGTGATTGACTATGATCCTGCCTGCGTGTGGGCTGAGAATCAGACATCTCATGTCGTCCTGTCCCCCATCCCGTGTTCCCTCTCTACCTTCCCCCTGCCTAGCAAGTGGAAGCCAGTGAACTACACATCTTGTGAAAAGATTGGCTATGTTATTTAGTATGAGCTCTCCATATGCAAAGATAAGGACAACCATTTGGAAGAAAACAAGAGACAATATGACAGATAGTGAAGATCTCTGGTTGTCTAGCTTTGAAATTTATGCTTTCTTATGTCCCATTCTGTTCTGTTT